>JALRMI010000380.1:0-27090 GCA_026120165.1 Leptosphaerulina australis
GCCTTGCCGGCGTCATGGTTGCCCTCTTATCGATTCTCTCAGTATTGTTTTATAATTCTTCTGTAGTTTGTTGATGGCGCTGTTCTTTAGCTGTCGCTCAGATTTTTTCACCTACTTCTTCAAGTACCGACACCTGGCACTGCTTTTTGCGTCAAAATTGAAGATAGTAGCCGCGTAAATTATATGTATAGCGTGCTATTGCAAAAGCCACCCTGATTGGCATAAAGAATCCGCCGCCCGATGAAAGTAGCCGACAATCCACAAGAGAAAATTAAAATAGCATTACAAGACATATAAGAAGGCATCGCGCCCTGATAGCACTTCGTACCCATATAGTCATCAAATTCCACCCATGGTCATTACTCGTACATACATCACAGCTATTGCGAAAACCGCCATGTCTCCGCACTGTGTACCTGCTCCGACGCGTGTTGTATCGGCGGCGGCGGCGGCAATACTGGCTTCGCCACTAGCCCACCATTCCCGTCATCACTAATCGGACTGGGTATCGGTCGCTGGGGTTCTGTATGTGGTACCTGTGGTGGCGTGTGCTTCTGAAACGGGCTTGGTGCATTCGGCATGCCATAGCTCATGCTCGAGCGCGGTAGGGGTGGATACTGTGGTGGCTGTGACGAAGTCGTAACGGACGGTGCAGCTACAGGGCTCGTCGATGTGGCTAATTGCTTAAGCATCTGTTCCCATTTTGGTGCCCCGGTGGTCGAAGCCGAGGCTTGGGTGAGCCCTCTCTGAAACGCGTCCGGCGACTGGAATTGTGCCGATGGCTTTGGAGCTATGGAGCCCGATGATGGGCTTGGATAGTAGTCGTGAGAGCTCATCGATCCATTACGCATCGGTGGCGTGGGTGCTACGCTACTGACTGCTTGCGGTGGCTGAGGCCTCCATTCCGGTGCGATTCCACCACCAGGACTGTAAGGAGAAACGTAAGTCTTTTGCCTCCTCAGATACGCGTTCTTAAGGTAGGGATATTTCATAACATAGGCAAGGTATTCAGTAGGGGATTGGGCAGCATAAACAACGGAGGAGGAGAGTGTGACGGCGTACATTGGAGGTTTGGGAGTCCCAGATGGGGTGCTCAGCATATTTGGGATCAATGCGCCCCCATGAGAGGGTGACGCTCGGCCTTGCTGTGCAAGCGAGCCATAAGACGCAGCGCCTGAGGCTGGAGGGGGCAATTGCCGCGGACTTTGCGCATTAGTCTGAGATTGGTACAAGTATAGAGGCAATGCCTGATGAGACTGATTCGTGTGAGCATGTTTCTCGATACCGGTGAGCGGTAGCCCTGATGATGCAGCCTGCGATGCGTAACCTTGGACAGAGTAGTTATGCGGAGGCGGCGCATATGGCTGGTACTGATGCGGCTGTGGCAGAGATCCAGGAGGATACCCATATTGTGGCCCAGCCCTGTGATCGTAGCTGACATTTGGCTGATGCGCCACTGGAGAGTTAGGGTTCTGCCGAGTGTCTGGGTTGTATACTGGTGATTTCCAGGCAGCCATCGTGCCATCTTTTGGCTTGTACGTGTAGGGTCGACTGCCTGCAGGAGCAAGTTGATGTTGCATCATCGGCTTGCGTGGTGCCATACTAAAAGAAGCCGGCTTGATTGGGTACGACGCTGGATATGATTGTCGCTGGAAGGTCGGGATCGGTGGAGGTGGAGGCTTGACAGTATCCAAAAAGTTACTCTTTGGGTTGTTCCTTGGCTTAGTGGTATCCTCAGTATATTGCGGTTTGGCCTCAGTGGATGGTTTTCCAAGATAGTACCATAGTGTGTTCTCTTTACTGAGGTCGACCTTGGCGACTTTGTGCGTGACTTCAGGTGCCGTGTTCCATTCTGCCCACTTTTGTTCTGAATTGAGATCATGGAACGGGTCGCCAATCTCAGGAACACCGTCTGTGCGGTTGGCGATGTCAAGCGATGCGTCATTCTCTTTGAGATGCTCAGGCAGTGGCTGCGCATTGGCGGAGGGCTTCGGTCGTTGCGACTCGTCTGGGTGTAGCTTCAAGATATACTTCCACTCAACCTCTACACGGTCACCATCAGGAAGCACGTCCACGAGGACAGACTGCTCGCCAGGCCGGTTCTCAACGACTTGTGCACCATAAATTTGGTACATCTCGCCGCCAACGTACTGGAATTGTATAACGTCTTTCGGCTTCAGAGTTTTACCGTAGTTGAGTATGAACTTATTCTTTTCCAGTGCATCGACATCAACGGTCTTGTTGTTCCTCTTTTTCGGTCGATGGAAGCGGCAGCGGAAGTCGTATCCATCGTAAAAGTACTCTGTGCCTTCTGCATCGAATGTCTGCATGGTGCCGAGATCGACTTGAACACCGGCAGCTACGGCGCATGTAGCATGGAAAGCTCTTGTGCACTTCTTCTGGGAGCATTGGAAGACAGCACCACGCTTGGAACGACAAAAGTTGCACTTGAGCTCTAGGCGGTCCTTGCCAATGTTGGCAATATTGCACACAATTTCATTGGAGATGTACGTCTCCGGCGTATAGTCGGCGCATATACGATGGGCCTTCATGCCAGTGTCGGTTGGCAAAAGGTCGTCATAGTCGACATCGTTGGGACACAGGACACACGGCATGCCACGGCCAGGAATCTTGAGACGGATGCGGATCTTGCGTAGCTTCTTTGGTCTTGCTGGTCCCTGTAGTTCATCCTTTCCACGCTTCCTTTTCACGGCGGGCTTCCTACCGGGCTTCTTCTTGGTCTTTCCAACGACACTTGCTGGAGGGCTTGGGAGACGGTCAACGCCATCTTCTTCTTCGTCTTCGTCATCAGTTTCTTCGTAGTACTCAGGTGTAGGCTCGCCCCGCAATTTGCGCTCGATCTCGTTTACATCAACCCATACGCTGTCAGGCTCACAGTCGCACTTCTTGGCGATCCTACCATAGCTCAGCCAGCTTTCTGTTGCGAAGTTGACCGACTCTGCGCAATTGTATCCAATGTTGTATCCGGAGTGGTAGCCGTAGGGATATGTGATGACGAATTCACCCTCGTAGTGCACTAGCCGGTTGACCTTGATGTTAAAATCTCTTTCAAGGCGCTGGGGAGAAATCAGATATGTCTTGTGTCGCAAAAACTGCGAACAATTTTTCGCATCATTTGGCCAAATGCTTTTCATGGCAGCCTCGAAACGTCTAGCATCCTCCTGCGAGATGCTGTACCACTGCTTAGGTGCGCCAAAGTGAATGTAATTGATGCTGTACAGGTCGACATCCTCAAGATGCCAGGCAAAAGATGCCTTCCACATGCCAAGATACAAGTAAGCGGTATTGACGCCAGGCACCTTGGTTCCAAGTACATCCAGTAGGTTGGGGAGTTTCGCCACATTCCAGGAGGTTGTTCGGTCATCGAAAAGGGATCCTGGCATGTCTGCACCGTACATAGGCTGTCCAGACCAAATGGTCTTCCAGTAATGCTCTTCGAGCTCTTTGCAACGCTCGGGAGTGTATTCTTCAAGGCCTTCCAGGCGGTAGTCGAAATTCTCGAAAGCTGCTTCATCAATATAGTCGTTGACCGCACCCCTGTTATTCAACCGTCGAGATGAAACCGATTTTTTTTCTTCTTGAGCCCTAGGCTGACGACTGCGAGGCCTCGCAGGTGCATCCTGTTTGGCTCTGCTGCGCCTTGCTGGCTTCTGGTCTTCCGCGCCGGGTGAGGTGGGTGTAGGAGGAACATCAAGAGTGTCTACTCCATCCTCATCATCGTCGTCCTGCTCCTTCTTGACATTGCGTCGTCCACGTGCAGGTCTGCCTGGTCTGCGCCTCGGTGCAGGGGTACCATCGTCGGTCTTGGGTGCGGCTCGTGTAGATCGTGTGCGCGATGGAGCCTCCGCAGCAGCTCCCCGAGCTTTCCGTGTCTCGCCCCGCTTTGCTGGTGGTTGGTGATGCGGCTCGTTTGTTACTGCACGCCATTCTGGCAGATTGTACGACCGCTGCTTTTCGACGTTCGCTCCTGTATAGACGCCGTGCTGGCCTGTAAACTCTTGTGTAATCGGATTCTTGACTCTGATTGACTTTACGGCTTCCTTGAGATCGGGTAGAGATTCGCGCCTGCATCGAACTTAGTTATCCGTTTGAATGCATCGTGTGTTTTGTGGTATATACCATTCTGATGGTGGAATAACCTTGACAATGCCAGACTTCATTCCATACTTGTCCACCTTATCAATGAAGCGCCTGAAGTTGCGGAACTGATCCATCGTCTGCACCAGGTAATGTTAGTGTGTCTCTGTGTTTGCGCGCATAATCTCCAAATACAATGCGCTTGTGCTGCACTCTGACTCGTAGAGCGTTGCGACATACCGGCTTGAAGACGGGTATCTTTCCCCCCTCCCAGTAATGGTCTGGTTCAATCTCTTCGCCATCGTCGCTGTCGATATCAGAGAGCTCCGACGACATTCTTTCCTCCCGCTTCGGGTCGTTATCTTCGCTTGTAGGCGGCGTCAGGGCGGCTTTGTGGACAGCATCGTCATGGTGAGCGGCGGGTGATGTCTCGACAGACGGTACGATATCCGTCGGTGCCTCCATTATCAGTTCGGCAGGCGCCGAGGCTTCGTTGTTTGTCGGGGCAGTTGCGGAGGAGCCCTGGGGCTAGTGGGTGTGGTTCGAGCAAGGCTCGGATACAGCGAGGATCGCAACCTCGCCACCACGATGGGAAATCGATGTAGCGATTCCACAGCAATTTTACGGATAGCGCATCGACTTGACTGAGTCTCTCGCTCGATATCAGATAGGTTTCCCCGGTTGTGTGCACGTGGTGGACGATATTGTCGTTCCTGAGGTGCGAAAGCAGGAGCGAGGAGGTTGCAGTGTCCTACTTCGCTAGCGTAACGCTAGGCAGGGATTAGTCGGCTGCGAGGTCGTTCGATGATCAGATCACCTTGCACCTCAGAAAACAGCAGCACTCGTCTTAGGGGTCAATGAATACAATTCACTGCTTCCTAATTATTTCCATAGTACTTTGAATGCTATGCTTAATAGTGCAGTGCATACCTCTTAATTTAAGAAGCGCTAGTTATAGTGGAGAATGCTGGCATGTATTCTTCTGGACTTGGCATGCACGTCATTCGACATGCGTTCAAAATCAGTTATCCCATCTTATCAGATCGTTGATCACCCGATAAGTCTTTCGTGTCCACACTCCCGCTCCATTGCACTCCTCTACTCTGCTCCTTTGAGAGTTTCCTACCGAAACCAGCGGCACATGGACATGTTTTTTATGCCGTGGCCGCTTGCTCGACGGGTAATCACAGCAGAAAGGCTGAAGTGCTGACGACCGTCTGAACAGCTCTGGACTGAATGAAACAAAGGCTTGTCATAGTGCGGATAAGCTTTTTCTATCGGAGCGTGTTGTGGAGCGCGTGCATCAACGGCAGGCTCCCGCTAGTTCGGTGCGTGCATCACTCCACAACACTACCGGCAGAACGTAGCAGTGTCTTAGCTTCTCATCACATGAACCACTGCAGGTACCACTTTGTCTATGCCGTCTCTAAGACCAAATTCGTGTGTTTTATAGTAAGAAGTCAGTCGCTGAAACTTGGTTGAAGCCTGCTTGGTGGACACAAGGGATAATTGCAGATGTGGCCATTCACTGACAAGTTGTGAGCCCAGTGTTGAGGCTAGAGATTGCGCATACGATGCTCATCGTCTAAAGATGCACTGAGATCATCTGTTCATAGTCAGAGTGTTCATGTAGCCCAGGGTAGTCTTCGCCGTGGTGGGATGTGTGTATCTTATCTGCAACTACTACATCTTCCCTAATATCACTCACGACTTTTCACGCGGATCTTAGTCTAACGCTAAATTATCAGGACTCATCTGAGCGTTTTTATTCTGTTTCGAGTCTATACTGGTCGTGTTGACGTTGTTGTTCCCCATTGTGTCTGGCAAGTGTTGCAACGTTTTGCACTTTCGCCTCCACACCGGGCAGTGCTCCACTCGGCAATCTGCCTTTGACAGTTGACGTGCAGCGCATCCCCCAACAAATTTCCCCGGATCGACGTATCGTTCTGAGCGATCACACATTGGTTGCTCGAATGTCTCTGATCTGCAGACCTGTTCATGCATTTTGCATTTACTGTAGGTTGACCCAGTGGGTGTCTAGGACGGCCACATACAGAAGAACTGTTGGCTGTTCCGCATAAGGCACCCAATGAAATCATGAGATGTATTGCTGGGCGCGCTGAAGATGTTGGGTTGCCAGATTCAAAGGAACAGAACCTAAATTCCAAGTCAAGTACCATTAGTGAGACGTATCGTACAGCTAGAAAGGAAGAGATATGTGCAAATCCATGTTCATTACCGCCCAGTCGTAAGAGTACAGTGGCCAATATCTGAAAGGCCGGCGCTCCGATGCTATGCAGTAAACAAATCTGGTTGTACAAATGCCGCGAAACTGTTCTTTTCGGCCATTCCGCTCAAATACTCAAAGTGGGAACGAGGTGTACGGCAGTCCAGAGGTTGGAGGCCACGTACGCCTCATGGAACCCAAAGTGACAGAGAAGAGGTGTTTGAAATATCCTTACGCCGACGACTCACCACGGGGAGCACCGCGGAAACCACCTCGGCCGCCCCTGAAGTCCCCACCACGGCCACGGCCCCGTCCACGAAACTCGCCTCCACCGCGGGGACCGCCACGGCCACGGCCCCTGTGTCCTCCTCGTCCCTCACCCTGGTGTTGTCCCCCACGTCCACGACCACCACGGTTATGCTGCACCTCGGAGAAGCCATCGTTGGCCGCAGCCGGTGCTGCTGCTGGCTCGGGGGTATCATCAGCCCAGCTCTGGGTGCTGGTGACTGGGGCAGTCTCATGAGGGGTCTCGGTCTCGGCTGGATCTCGGGGAATAATCTCGAAGGGCTCACTGAGGGGCTCGTCCTGACCACCAGCCTGCTTGTCCCACTGCGTAGATGCAGCAGCGTTAGCAGCGTTAGGCTCGATGCTTGCTGCCGCCGGTGCGGCTGACTGATCAACCTCCGCTCCACCAACGTTCACGGATCCAGCGTCGAGTTCTGATAAACCTGCGTGCGCAACCGTGGGGTCAGATACTGCCTCTGGCGCCTCTGTCTCAGGAGCGGTGGGCTGAGACTGTGCAACATCGTCAACCCAAGCCTCTTCTGCAGCGAAAGGGGCCTCCTCAAGTGCCGCCTGTTTGACCTGCGAGTCTGTCCATTATCAGCTTAGGATCGGTATGCTTGGCCAGCTCCTTGACTTACAAGTCACATTCAGGAGTACACCCTCAGTAGAAGGTACACCATCCTCCGCACCTTCAATCAGCTTCTCAGCTGCAGCAACAGCAACAGCATCTCCTCCGTACACCTGTAAGAGGGCTCCCTCAAAAGCCTTGGTAAGATCAGAGTCGTCATCCTCCAACTGTCTGCGGGCAGCAGCTGCCCTCAAGAAGCGAGACAATGTCAGGATCTTCTCGCGGAAGACCCTCTTCTGTTCAATCGCCGCCTCAGCCTTGACTGCTTCCCTCAGCGCTTCGAGTTCACTGGAGTGTGTCTTCTGGAGGATCTCCTTCTCACGAGCATGCTTCTCCTGGTATTCTTGATCGAACCTCTTGTATTGTGCGACCTGTTCCTCCAATTGTGCAAGCTCAGCCTGCAACTTAGGCTTCCTCTGGGCCTGAGCCTTCTGGTCGGCGTTGATCTTGCGAGAAGCGGCGAGTTCGTCGAGTGAGACACCAGGGTTCTCTGCGATGATCGAGTCGACCTTTTGAGTAGCGTTCTGCACACGATATGTGAGATGAAACGAAAGACGAGGCTGAAGTGGGAAGCAAACTAACCAGCTTTTTATTGATGTTGCGAATGCTCCTGTACGTAATGCATATTAGCACATGAGCTCTTTCCGTATGTAGCCTTGGACTTTGAAGCTAGATCGCGACTCACTTCTGGAGTTCCTTGATGTAGGAATTCTCGTTGTCACCATTCAGGTGTCCAGTAGTAGGGTCAGAACCAACAGTCGCACCTGCCTCGGAAGACGTATTTTCAGTGGCAGCTGGGACTGCGGTGGCAGCGCTCCCCTGCTTGGCCTTCTTCTTGCGGGCGCTCTTCGACTCGCCTGTGACGAGGTTCTGGAGCTTCGAAACAACTTCAGAAGCCATTTGTGATGAAGATTGTAGTTCCGATGTAAGACTGAAAGTATTTCACGTATACGGCGCGATTGTTGTGGTATGAGTGTGTCGGTGGGGTAGTTGTAGCTGAACAAGTTGGGCAATTCGATCGCTGGGAATGTGCTTGCAAAGCTACGTAGATGACGAGCCAAAATTTAGCGTTAAAGCTGGGACCAAGGGCGGGACCATCATAGAAACCCCTCGAATTCTACGATTCTGAATAGGCTTGTTGCAGGATGAGATGTTCGAATACAATCATTGTCATTGATGCAAAAGTCTTGTCAATTCAAAGGTAAAGATACAATGGTAAGAACTGGAGCGACCCAGTGGCGTAGCATCGAATTAGGTAGATATGAACTCGACCAAGTGCTCCTACATATAGATACCTACTTTTCTCTTCCATGAGGGTTTGCATCCAACATTTGCATATTTCCCTGATCCTGACTAGGTGTTCACTACCCATCTCTTATCCTGTACCATCAAAAACCTCCAAGTCCATTCCTATCTCTGTCCCCTCTCTCCTGCCCATCCCCACCCTGCGCTCCGTCCAATACGTTCAAATCCACACTTTGTTGTCCCTGCCCCAATCCGAATCCATAATCCGCACCATTTTGGCTCCCAAAGGCCCCGTCACTTCCAACATTCATCAAATCCGGCGGATCAACATTGAATGGCACAAAATAACTGCTCATTGGATCAAAGAAATTGTTGTTGCTCAAGCCCATGGCTTCGAGATTCCAGAATGCAGCATTGAAACCGGATGAGATATCGGGGAAGGGAGACATGTCTATCCGGTTCTGTGGGTGAGCATGCGGGTTTTGGAGATGTGGTAAATGGGTGAGAGAAGGCGAGGTGCCGGTCTGTAGGAGTGTGTGTGGACTAGCGAACTCGGGGATGAACTGTTGTGAGGTAGACTGCGGTTCATTTTGTTGAGAAAAGTAGTTAGAGGGATCAAATGCGGTGGTCGGTGGGGTAGACATGGTTGTGTCGTTCGTGATAGAAATGTGGGAAGTAGGTTGTTGATGTTGGATCTGAGGAGAGGATTGTTGTGTTTTGATGCTATTGTGGCGTTGCAGCCTGGTTGCTTCAGTCCCGCCCGTAGCTTGAGGGCCTGCTCTCGATACAGATTTCGACTTCATCTTGCGCGCCTGCTTGCGTTGATCGGCCTTGGAAGGTGGAGAGAGTGAGGCAAAGAACTCTTCGACGCTCTGGAGGTCGCTCTTTTCGCCAAGTACAGCATCAGTGCCAGGCTCGTTGACTTTCGATTCTGCGGCATCCTCGTAATCTGTCTTGGAAACGCCGTGGGGGTATCGGTCAAACCAGTCGCCGTATTGAAAAATACTGCTTCTGCCATTCTGATCACTGCTTGCGCCAGGCCCTTTCATGTGGGCATCGGCATGCTGCCGGTACAAGTCCTTTAAGTTCTCAGCAATATACTGGAACATGCCCCAGTATTTTTTCATCTTTGTTAGATACTTGACATTGTAGGCTAGATACCTCTTTGATTGAGCTTCTAGCTTTGCGTTCTTCGAGAACACGCCATGGATCTGAACGGTTGATGAAAAGAAAGCAGAATATCCAGCGAAGGGTGCAACGACATTATGGTCCATGGCCTCGTTAATGAGGATCGATATTTGGTTCGCCGATTCAAGTGCAGCACGAGCGGATTCTGTTAGAAAATCGTGGGGCATGTCTTTCGGCGGGCGGCTGCCCGCCGTTGAAGGTAACGCGAACCGATGCATAAAAAGCATAATCTGCTGCCAGAGTATGTGAAGATACAGAAACGAGTTGGCAGTCTTGCCGATGGCGTGGCTCTTCAGGTTTTCCGGGTTGTAAATGAGCATCTCAGGCAGTGAGTCCTTGAAGTCCATGGCTTCACGCTTGATAGCGTGGAACGTGGACGTTGGCGACCACATTGGCTCTTTTTCTCGCTCTTTGCCACCTAAGTTCATATACTTGATCAACTTTCCCCACACGCACACTAGCCGAACTGTGTACGCCGTGACTCCCATGTTCTCACGTGGGTTCGCCAGTTGCCCACTGTCTGGTGGCACCGGGTTCGGCACAGCACCTTCTAAGTTCTCTGTAGGTGCATGAATTTCATGAATATACAGATGTTCTTTGACTGGTAGTTGCACTTCGATGTACTGCTCGTGCACAAAGAGGGGTCTGTCTGTGCCAGATGAATTGAATCGATCCATGAGGAAGCACGACCACATGGTCCTCCGTCGAATCTCTCGATCTGTTGCGCTGAGCGGCTTCTTATCTGCATCATTCACCAGTGGATCGTACTCGTTCTCCTTGTGCAGCTGTAGAGCGTACGCCATCCTCTGTGCCATACCCCCAAACATCCAGCTCCGGCCACCTTGACACGTGCCGAACTCGTGGAGGCCAAGTAACAGATAGACAATCAAGATGGTGATATTTGGTGAATCATACCGTTTCAGCGCGATTTCCCTTGCCCTTTGCGCCCAATCGTCGCCACGCAAGAAGCATGGCTCCGTCCGCAATTGTGGATGTGTTGAAAACCGCGCTGAGATCGCACACATGGCCAAGATAAGCACTGGTGGCACTTTCCCTGCACTCAAGCGCCGCATGAAACTCGGTTTGTGCAACAAAGGATAGCTCTGACCGTATACATAGTCAAAGTAGACTTCAGCGAGATGCTCCTGGATCTCTTTCGGCGGCAGACTTTCAGCGCCTTCTGTTAGCAGCCTATTCTCATCTGAATCTTTTGACCTTGATGCCATCCCCGCTGCGTCTGGATCCCCGCCCTTCGACTTTGCCCACTCATCTAGTTCATTGCCGAACGCTTCTTCTGCTGCGCGCTTCTTGTTTGCAGGTATCTTTGGTGGGGCACCTGGTATCACGGGTTTAACAACTGACCTCCCAACGTTTGCCACAGAAGGTAAACTCTCTTTCGGTATAAGCTTGATCACACGGTCTTCCATGCGCTTCAATCTCTTGTCCAACATCGCCATGTAGTCTGTCCTCGGCGCTGCTTTCCTTGTTGTGACCTTATACACACAAGGTATTCTACTCCTGACGCAATGCTTGCACGCCGGCTTCTCGCCTGAGCAACGTATTTTCTTTCTCCTGCAAGCAATACATGCAAGAGGGAGCCTCTTCCTTTCCTTTCCAGCCTTCGTCTTCATCTCGCTCCACTGTGGCGTATCTTGTTCAGTATCCTTTGTGCGCTTCGCTGTTGCGCCAAAGTTTGCGCCGTCATTCCCTTCTCGGCTCAGACCTTGAGCAGAGGAGTGGTGAATGTCGCCAATTGCCAGCATGGCCAGCGCAGGCGCACTTTCAGGACTAGTGTTATGTCCTTCCTGCGCCGAAACGCCTGGGCTTTCTCCAATGCTCAGACCGTGCGGATGCACACTACCACCACCACTCATGTTGTCCTCGCTCACGCCGCCCACGCTGCCTCTGTGTACCTGACCGGCTGGATATCCAGGATTCTGGGTGTATGCAAAGGCCATATCGAAGTCGGGGAATGGCCCCATCATGTTCGAAGAAGGGCTGGTGCCGAGGACGTTGCTAGTTGCGGGTCGCAGGTCGGTTAAACCATATTCAGCAAGGCCCAGGGCGTCATCGTGGTCGAAATGCGGGTGAGAAGAGGTAGTGATGGTAGCTGCGGTTGCGCCGGAATCGGCCATGTCATTGGAGCCTGCGCGTGCGTCTCTGTGCTGTCACGAAGCTGCAGGAACAAGACAAGCATTGGGCATACTACTGTAACTGTATAGTGCTGTGTGTGTACCTCAGATGGTGCTAGTCAGCGCAGCGTCATATCGGATGCAGTACGGATGGCTCTCGGGATTGTCTAGGCAAAAGGTGTGAGCAGAGCCCAGCAGAGACGGACGAACACACGCAAGACTAAAGGCAAGCTTCGTCTTCTCCACACTGGGTGCAGAAGAGGCGGCTCCAAGGTGGGGCGCTAGTATCTTGAGTCGCAGGAGCATGCACTGACGGTCGGGAGCTATAGAGGGATGAATCTGTGGATGCTTTTAGACATTATCCATCACTGATGACATCACCCTATTTCAGAAATTTCCGCATCCATTATATTGGCTCTCATACAACATATCTGTAATACGACATAGTTGTCGTGCATACACTGTGTCGTAATTGCGTTAACATAGGTCGAGGTTCATCCATGTGTGGGGCATGGACACGGCAGGATGCATGACGAACGGTGCATTGCGCGGTCTGTGACTGGCTGACATGCCGACGATGTTAGAGCTCAAACTCCAGAACTGTATTACTCAGACATCACCAATCAACCATTTTTGCACACAACCCTGTGAACATCTTCGTATTTGCCCCAGACAATGGGCTATGTGCAACAGAGGCATAGATCTGCGCAACACGCCTCGGATCTCCAGCGTCGACGAATTGGCATGACATCTCTTTACCTTTGGCGAATCGCTGCATTCAACCACTTTCCAGCTGAAGAGTCCTCGGATGAAAGCTCCACAGTCACGTGTTTTGCCAGTTTTGCTCGGGATGCTTGTCTGGAATGTGGCATTATGGGGCCGAGGTTATTAGTGGGGCCACCTCCGCTAAATTCCGTCAAAGCTAACATCGCAAGGCTTCCAATCAACAACACATTAACCAAGTTCAAGATCTCAACACAACCCAACTTCTTCCAGACGTGGATCAATAGCCCTGGATCTTATGGTCCAAAGCGAATGCTGAGTATGTGCACGGATTGGCATGGTGACCGCGCCTTACATCATGGTCCACCCCTGCACGTCATCCGCACGTGGTTGGGGAAACTGGAGCATAATCAAGACCTGGGGGCAACACGCGCACTGCAGTCTCAGGGATCACAGATCATTGGATGTCGGCGCCGATATGAAACGCAGCCTTTTCACAGCCTATTTGCTGTTATTGATAAACAGGTAATCGTGCTCTGATAGTGAAATCGAAGTGTTGAATCGTTAGGCACGTCACACATTGAAGGCAGTACAGAACAGCCTGCACTGGCAGAGCCTCCGGGTCTTTGTCATGACAACGACTGATGTAAGACTCCTTTTCGGCACCATATACACGGTGTAATTTGTTCGATTGTGGTCGCGAACTGTTGGAAGGGGAGTCCTTGGTTAGAAGCGCACGTAACTGTCCATATCAGAGGGTTTCCTGGCGGTACATAAGACGCATGCAGCCTCATGAACAGTTGCGCGATCAAACGCCAATATGGAGAGTTAGCATTCTACAAGGCCGAGACGCGCGCCTGCCTAGATCTTTTTCAACCAGTGCCCACTTTCAACAACTTCAGGCCGCATCATCAGCTAGTCCAATGTTTCCGGCCTTTATCGTACACTAGCCTCAAGCTTGCACCATCGCAGAGGATGGCATAAAATAGCTGCGTATTCGCGGACTGTTTTCAACAAGTGGTATATATACCAACATCTCACTTGGAAGCTAGGCGGGCTCAATTGATCCTGGCTACTTTAAATGTCCTCTTACAGTTCGACTTACCAATGTAAAACCCCTTAACAAAGATGAATATTGTAGGACAACAGAAACAATGCTCCAAGCGGACGCATTATGCATGGCACGAGAAGACGTACGAGAAAATCTAGGGGAAGACCCAAGAAAGTACCCGGAAGAAGAATCAGCGCAGATTGGGTAAGACGAGCCAGGTTTACGAGCTGGCCAAGGCTACCATGATGTGGTTGGGACCAACATATCAGGACAAGCAGAAGCAATTTTCACAGACTCGCGCTCAAAGCGAGACAAGCCATAGCTACTGCACAGCGGGCCTGCTGCACTACAGAAGAGATTATTCAACACTAGTGGTTATAACACCTTAAGCCATTCGAGGGGCTATTGTAGCTGATGAAATCACACGCTACTAAGGCAGTAAGATCGTTGGTCGCGAGGTGCTCCAGTACAACGTTCGTGTATACGATCAATACAGTGCACACAGAGAGTCGATGCGGATTTGGGATACGCAGCACACGCAGGGAGCCACGATTCGAATAATACTCACATATATGTATTCAATTGACTGGCATATATAGGTGAAGTTTGGTGGTGAACCGAGTATCGGCTCGCTCAGAAACAATTTTTGACATTTTTGAGCCGTCACGTGGTATTTTGGACGAACCCTACCATAGTACTATCCGTTGGACGCGCTGCAAGCTTGCTACTTCACACCCAACCAAGACAGAATTCAGAGGATTTGGCTACCCAGAACTTGATGTCAAGGATGCTCATGCTAGCAAACGTTTTTCCATACAGTTCCAAAAAGGATGCCTCTCTGGTTTCTAATCCGAGGGCTTGTCAGTAGGGTTTCACGTACAGTTCAATGAGAGACACTGAAAGCTTTGTTGGGGGGGGTGGGGGGTCTTGCCAGCCCAGTGGAACCCGATTCTACCTAATGAAGCAGCAAGCCACACGGCTATCCAGGCCACTTACTATCCGAAGAACCAGAGGTTGGTAGAGAGCAACGCAATTTATTAGATAGAAAAACCATGCCTAACTTTAGCGCCCAGACCAGGGTTTGGGTGAGCTATGCAATTTTAGAATCTTTAGACCAGGCAGGAGACCACGGTATGCCCAACAGTCTTCGGCATAAGGTTCTACAACATGTCCCTTTGGGATTACAATAAAGGCCTCAACAACAGGCTTAGAGAGTTCCAGTGGTGTAGGCAGGACCAGTCCGAGCACTCCACAACGCTTGCCGACTGTTGTGTCTCTCCGAATGGTCATGGCTATTGGTAAAAAAAAACTTATGAGATGCCTTGCTGTAGAGGAACAACGAAGCTGAAGTTAAGCCTGCATAGGTGATTGCTGAGCCCTGCTTGATTGATTGTTGACAACTCTGACGCTGACACTCGGAAGCAATCGCGGTAACTGCTGTCGTGAGCTTACAATATCGTCAACACTAAGCAATCACAACATACAGATGATAAGCTTATACAAACAAGTTAAGGGCTCAAAGGGGTAGTGGGTGGTAGTTGCATTGAACTATTGACAACTGCTATGAGGTTTTGGTATTCTTGCCACACAAAGAGTTAACAGGATCTAGGAGGAACCAATATTTCGAAAAAAAATCTGTACTGTACAATAGAGCGCACGATTGACATATCTTTCAGAACCGGCAGACTCCATTTTGCTGAAACCATGTGACTGTCCAGTATATATACATGCCTTCCGTGATTCTAGCCGAGTAATTAATCAATCACTTAAATTCCTCCCATCTCACTATACCTCAGGCACTTATTTCAACACTTTAGGCGTGTCGCTTGGTGCGTCTGCGTCGACTGCGTTTCTCACACCAGTATTTCTTCTGCCAAAACACTCATTTAGGTTGATTTAATTCAGTTCTACTATAACGGGTTATCTCCCTATCAGGTTTTAATTGCATAAATTTTTTGTCACAATCTTTGTCCGTCATACCTTCTAACTGCATTCGTTATGTCTGTAGCTTCGAACGCATTGCCGAGGGGCGCCCAGATGTCCTCAGATATCGTCAACTTGAGGTCTGATTATCGTGCGCTACCGTACTCCTAGTTGCCGAAGGCATCCCAAATGGCCCAAGTGATACAAAAAGCGAAATTATGTTACAGGAGGCCGAATTGTCCGCCCGAACTGCGTTATCGAAATATTCCATTACCGAGATCCCGGATGCATACAAAGGTCTCCAGGCCAAGCCAAGAAAGATCACAGCAGTCTGGAGTCTTTAGTACATCACGCAGAACGCAGATTTCCATGCATCCATCACCTGACCGACATCTACAATGTAATTTCGGTCAAGCATTACATTCCGTTTGGCGGAGAGGACTTGGATAAGTACAACGGCCTTCCATTATTGGTTCGATCCACTGGTCAAGAACAATTTGATACATTTGCCGCAGTCGAAAAAGTAACGAAATCCCCCCGCAGGAGAGGTTGTGTGGTGTGATGGGGGTTACTTGTTGTCGCTGGTACTGGCGCCAGTGCACACGAACCGGCATAACTGACTCGACAACACACGTCTTGTTCACGTCAGATGCATTAGATCCCTTCTCCAACCACACACTACAAGCTTCTTTTGATGAGTTTGCGGGAATTCTGAGCATTTTGTCTCCAGACGTTGCCGCATCTCGTCGTCTCATCCAGGCGACATAAACAGATGTTGCAATTAGCGGCAACAAGGTGAATAACCTATCCTAGTACGATCTTTAGACCATGTTGTCTTGATAGAGAGGATTGGTTCCTCTCCTTCTAAAGAAGTGAAGACATAGAACAATACAAGGCGGATTAACAACCCAGTAAGCGTATACACGTGTATTAAATAACCTATCAACACAATCAATTCATTTCCCAAAATCTTCATTTTAATTTCAATTGCACTTGTCTAGGTTAATGTCGCTGCTTTGCATATGAACTCAAGTCAGAATAGGATGTGGTAACCAACGGGTATCTAGCAGCTTCGGTAGGACATAGTTTGTGTTTAGAATTTGGCACAGCTACGGGTGATGATTAACTATCATTGGTCGGAAACTGTGGGCATACCCTCTCGGGTCCTACTTGGATAGGTCTGGGAGGTAATGTGACCTGCACCTTGCTGTCAGCGTGTCGCGGATTGAGAGAGGGAGGGCAGCAATCACGGTCACAACCGTGTATCCAAAGAGAATGAGGATGAGTGATACTCTGTTAATGCTCCCACGTGGTACGGGCTAGCATCAACGTTCAGTTATGCTAGCAAGTATACTGGTGTAGGTTAATCAGTTCTTCAGAGTTTTCGTTGTTGTTTGCTACTGAGGTTGGCCCGGGCCATATTTATGTACATGTGGAGATCACGTGCATTGATCTTCCTTTCACTATACCAAAATACTCACAGGAACTAACACGCCTAAATAGCAATTTAAAAGCAAGATTGTACACACAGAAATCTGGACCTGTAATATCCACTGCGCGCATATAGCCTTATACCTAGATGCTGTTGGCTCCCTGGTATCACCAGAGCGGCGAAGGAATCAGACAGCCAATTTCACGGAGCAGTCATATGATGTACTACTTTTGACGCACGAAAAAAACTTGTGTTTACGAATGAATTTCTGGTCATATAAGTCTTCTGTACAGGTTCATTAACTCAACTCAATCTCTTGAACACGTCGGCGCACAGTACCTGGGTTCCACCAAATCCATGTCCGAAGATGAACCGTCAAGAACAACCAAAGAGTTATGCGAATCTCGTAAGATACCAATGATAATAGCCTAAATCGGTGAAACTGATACCATGCACCTTTAGGGTCCGTTGGGTTTCGGCAGCTTTGCAATCACGCTCATGACACTTTCCCTTTCTATGACAGGAGATGGTAGCATTTCGAACCAAAGCGTTTTCATCGCAAACCTTTGTTTCCCGGCCAGCATTGGTCTTCTTATCAGTGCGCAGTGGGGGATGGTTAGAAGAAACACCTTTGCATACACAAGTGCTCGCGGCATTTGGTAGGTCTCCTATTCCCCCATTCTAATCAGTGGCCACGCTTACTAACAAATCGACAAAGCATTCTAATATGGTGGATACGGCGTGTTGCTTATGCCTGGAATGGGCATTGTCGATTCCTATGGCGGAAAGACTGCGGAGTATCATAACGCACTTGGTTTATATCTTGGTGGTAAGTCTGCAACACAATCCTTAGTTCAAGGGTCAAGCTCAAGCTATTTGCTAAGATTATCGAAGTATGGTCTGTTTTTAACATATGTTTTTTTTCGTAGCTTCTTTGTCCACGTGAGTTGTCTCATGAAGAGCTCCAGATACTGGCCATATAATAGCTGACCTTCAGACTATAGCAATGTTGCGAACATTGTCATTTATGGTGCCTTGGGACTCTCTTACATCTGTAACTGTGCAGCATACTTTGCGATCGCTGAATCAGAACATCCAGCCGGAGATACTCTGACTGAGATAGCTGGCGCGTTTGGGTTCATTTCTGCTATGGCAGGATTCTATGTGCTGGCGCATGAGCTTTGCCAAGTTTCATTGCCATTCATAATCCCGATCGAAGATACTTCGCTCTAATTTAGCCATAGAAATGAATTCTAATGCAACTCTTTCAAACTCGGTAACTCTATTTGTAGTATTTTCGGCAACACTGCCCAAGGGGCAATACGTACGTTTCCCATTACTCAGGCTCAACTAGATCCTTCCTATGTATCTATATTTCGTATTACAAAGTATCGGCAGTATAGGTAATCATTAAAGAAGTGTAGCTTGGCGGTAGTTCCAGCCCAATGAGCCAGCAACTGCGATTTGAATCATATTTCCACAGTAGGCCAGACCACCCGCCATGCAATACGTATTGTTGACCTTACTTCCCTAGACCTTGGAGCTTAAATCACCACTATTACCCTTAGAGGTACTGTTGGAAGTTGTCACGGTTGAGATGTCTTGATGAGAGACCAGTAAAGGTGACCGCGTCGTCTAACTTGATTGGGACAAAGACATCAAATGTATATCGGGCGAATATACAATGTCGCTTCATACACTGGTACCGAGGGCCCTTCGCACATCGAAAGCACGCACCGTACAACGCGCCCTCACCATTAGTATAAGTAGACAACCAGCAAGAGATAGCAAGAATCAATCACAATCAACCCATCTGCTCACCTCGTTGCAACGACTGTTGTTGGTTCACCTATCACCTATGTGATACCCTTTGCCGTGTCAACAGGTACGCTTCAATTAAACCAATTTCGGTGCTAACCGCCATCAGACACCATGCGCCACTTTGTTGGGTTGATAGAAGCGGACTTTATTCATATCCAAAATTAGGTTGTGCAATCAACACTGGTCAAAGGACAAGCCATTAACAGCCAGCCATTCAATGCTGTAATAGTATTATCAGGAACCCAAAGATCTTCAAGACAGTCTTCATTCTGACCAAGCCTGGGGGTTGATCCCCTGGCTCTTTCAACCTGAAAAGAATGCGGGTTTGTATGACGTGTGGTGATACTGTGATCCATCGGTCTCGGTACCACCCAATATATAATAATCACGACGGCCTTTAGTGGATAAAAATATAGAGGTCTTGAAATACGCACATTATACATTCTTCATTTTCCTATCTCAGAGCACAAGAATGTCTTAATCAGATGATGCAATTGATTGACTTTCCCTACTGAGTCTTGGATACCTGATGGTCAGCTTTTTGAAGATGTATTCGCAGATTGGGTGTGTTTCAATCATTGATCTTATGCTACTTCTTAGATCTTCTGTAATGCATGGTGTAGTTGCATGGTTGGATATCATTGATGGCCCGACTAGAGGATGATTGTTGTTGTGCGTATTGTAGGGTACCAAAAGTGATTTTCGGATGGCAGATAGGGTGCCGGGTGCTGGAGGTATTTAAAGGTTGATGAATCATGAGTAGGCCAGCAAAATCAGCTTCAGAGGGCTTCGAGGTGGCAGTTTTCATTCAACGATGCAGCATCTCTGCATAAATATTGATTGACTAGATATGCACATCTACAGCTAAAATATTTACATTAAACATCCACCTTCCTCTGCTGTTTATATTATTCCAGATTGCCTTTATGCTACACTATAACTCTACAGACATTGACTGTACCAATCGTTCTGCTTCTTGCAAGTCAGACCGCTGGCGCACTTAGTAGAGCCAGTGTATCCCTGACCACCGCACTGGCCCCAAGCCGCAACAGCTGCGCCACCGGAAGTAGCTTGCTGAGTAGCAGCAGGCTTCTTGACAGTAGCAAGCGTTGTCTTGGCAGCAGGCTTTGTAGTAACAGCAGCAGGCTTTGTAGTCGTAGCAGCCTTGGTGGTTGTAGGCTTCGTAACATCCTTCTCAGTAGCAGCGCCGAGCTTGGCAGGTCCAGCATTAGCCTTGACGTGTGCAGCGACTTTGTTGACAGCGAGAGGCGTGACGTCGTGGCCCTTTAGTGCAGAGATGAAAGATGTAGTGCTTCCACCAGTGAGTTTGCCGCTAGCAGAGTCGACGCTGTTTTCGAGGCAAGCACGGCCCAAGGCACTAGAGCAAGCAGAACCACCGTTGACGACAAAAGTAGAAACCTTTGCGGCCTTGTCGGTAGCAGGCTGGGCGACACCAGAAAATACATTGCCTTCAACCAGAGCTTGAGCACCATTGTAGGCATCGAAAGCATGACCCTTCATATTCTCAAAATAGTTGTTCACGGCGTGGAAGGTACCCGTTGTACCGTCCTGACCAAGTTTAGGTGCACGACCAGAGACGTTGTGGAGATAGTTACGGTCGAGAGTCACTTTGTCGCCGTCGCCGTCTGGACGGTGTTAGCAGATGCAAGATATTTGTTGATGGGATTGTGGGATCTTACAGAACATCATAGTCCAGTAGTGGTTGTTATTGCAGCTGGCGGAAGTGGTCGTTGTGCCATCAAACTCGTTGTTGGAGATGGTGAGACGTGAGGCGGAATAGTGAGAGACAATGAACATGCGGCCGACAAGTGAGAACTTATTGTGATCAACCCAAACACCATCGTTATCGCCCTTGAAATCCAAGGCATCACCTCCCCAGACAACACCAGGGTTGATGTTAGTAATCTCGAGGCCCTGAATGATAACGTTCTTTGCACCCTTGACGAGAGAGAGACCCTTGCCCTTGAGTATACCCTTTCCACCGACACCCAGGATGGACTTGTTGCTGCCCACCTTCAAGGCATCTGGACCAGCTGTGTCATATTTGATAGAGCTTACGGGGACGTTGTCACTAGAAGCGGAGCAAGAAAGCTCTCCAAGATAGAATTGGCCACCACCGGAGGCGCTGCAAGAGTTTCTGTCGCAGCCAGAGCCCGTGGCGGTCTTGCCCGTGAAATCGAACTCCTTAGTGATCAAGATGACACGTTCAGTATCATCAGAAAGGTACTTAGCAAGCTCGTCTGCGGTTGTAGGAGTGACTGCTGCAGCTGAGCCTCCACCGGTAACGCCTGATGCAAAACCGTAGGCCTTGCCTACAACAGCCTGAGCTGAAGTGCTGGCGGCAGCGGCAAGGAGAGCTGCGACTTCGAAACGCATTTTATTGGCTTTCTGATATCTCGTGATATTTTGACTTGATGAAGAAAGGCAGAGAACGTTCACTCAGACCAGCCGAAGATTCCGCTCAAGGTATGGAACGAGTGAAAATGAAGGAAACTTGGAAGTTATCGAAAAGGAGTGTTGAATTGGAAAGAGAGTGAATGACTATGGGAAGATCCATCATTGTGGTTGTGATGATATACATATCTATTCATGATTAGCACTATAACGGTAAATTGCAGGTTCAGAGACATCCTAGTAGGCGCGGATGTAAAGCTGAAAAAGGTATTGCAGTTAGGTAGGCTTGGCTGTCCGATGCTAATTGGTGTCCTTGGCATTGATGTTCCGGACAGCCGTCCTCCGCTTCCGGGATGATGGCGGAACCATTGGCGCTTGCTCATGATATGCTACTGTTGTTGCAAAGGTCGTCACTGCGATTGTGACGGACAGCTAACATTTGAATAGTAAAATTCATACTGTCGCGCTGTCATCATGAATATTGAGTGTTGTGGGGAAAGGTAGAGGGAAAAGAGAGGGGAAAACTTGATGCCCAGGAAACATACTCGCCACGCGTCGTAGCCACATTAACATTTTCGTTATGATGAAACAAATGCAGGATCCACGCAT
Organism: Leptosphaerulina australis; assembly: GCA_026120165.1. Lineage (NCBI taxonomy): Eukaryota > Fungi > Ascomycota > Dothideomycetes > Pleosporales > Didymellaceae > Leptosphaerulina > Leptosphaerulina australis. The sequence goes on from JALRMI010000380.1 coordinate 21,778, forward strand.
GAATTGAAACACGGGACTCGTGCCGCATATGGTATGCGCAACGGTCACTCCACCTGAACCCCTGGAATGGATCAGAACTAGCGAATACGAATGGGCTTATGTTGGTACGATGAGCTGTTCGTACCTAGCATGTCGTGGAATCATCAGGTACAAGCAGTGTAGCTGTCACTTACGGTGTTTAGTGAGCAGGTACTACTCCTCCAAACTTTCCCAGCATCACAGAGTATGCAATAGGAATAGTCAGCGAATGATAATGGTAGAAAAGTCCACTAAGGCGCTGTCAAACTGAACGCATTGACCACCCACACTACCACGATACGGCATACGACTATGCTAATTAGCGAGATCTGCAGGGTAAGTAGTGGTTCGAATGACAATGCTTGCGATCAAATTTTATATAACAAGCTACGTTTTTGTGCAAAACATGAAAGGAAAGGGTATTGATACGACACCAATGAACATTGGTTGATTGGTTGAATCAATTTACATCCTGCACAAAACCTTCGTTGAGGTATGCGAATGGGACCCGGCGAACGCTGTGCCAGGAGTGATATCACTTTTAGTCCTGAAATTGTGGATGTCCGTGAGCTCTTTGTTGCTTGCTGCCGTTCGCAGGGGTGCTGTGTTGGCAACAAGACACGAAAGGTGGAAGACGTGTATGCAATCATCGTGCGCTATTCACTGTGCACCAGACTTGCCAACAATCAATCAATTCAATTCGGTGCTGGCAAACTTCCAATCAATTCAATCTAGTAGATTGTTGACACGGCAAAGGGTATCACATAGGTGATAGGTGAACCAACAACAGTCGTTGCAACGAGGTGAGCAGATGGGTTGATTGTGATTGATTCTTGCTATCTCTTGCTGGTTGTCTACTTATACTAATGGTGAGGGCGCGTTGTACGGTGCGTGCTTTCGATGTGCGAAGGGCCCTCGGTACCAGTGTACGAAGCGACATCGTATATCCGCCCGATGTACATTTGATGTCTTTGTCCCAATCAAATTAGACGACGCGGTCACCTTTACTAGCCTCTCATCAAGACATCTCAACCGTGACAACTTCCAACATAGGTGGAAATTGATTGAATGAATTGAATAAATTGACTAGCAAACAGCCGATATCTGGAGTGCTAGAGCTTAAAGTTATCTGGATGTAATAGTGTTTTTTTTCTTGGCGTTCTTCTTAGTCAGCTATCGCATTGCTCATGACTCCGCTATGCGTCGTACTTTGCGCATGAACTTAATACATAGCAGTTATTGCTGCTTACGTTTCACTGTTAAACAAATATGGCGCGTTTGTCTTTGCCCACCGCCTCTAAACGTTCGATAGATATTTTTGAAGAGGCCGACACCCAGCAGCTGCCGCCAAAACGCGTGCGTACGCTTACCCAGAAGGCGCGTGAGAGCGCTCTCGCGCCCTTTTCGCCGCCTAATACTCAGCTATCCGAGCCTGCTGTTGCATCTCAAGAACCTTTCAAGCTATTACCGTGTCGAGATATGGCTGTTGCTGCCTCCCAACAACCAGAGAAGATCTCTTGGGAGTCACAATTGCGCGATTCGATGGCTGAGGACGCGTCTTGCGACTTTCTGAAGGCTCTCAAGCCGCTACTGTGGCCACAGCCGAGATTATCGACGACTTGGACACCGAAGAGCGCTTCTGGGATAACTTTGAAGGCATCGACTGGGCTCGGTTGAAAGGTTTCAGTAAACCGTTGACAACGCCGCTGCGCAAGAAGAGTTGGATTTTCCGCCATGGGTACCGTGTCGCGATGACATGCAATACTGATCGCTTGTTTTTTGTGTGCCGATACTGTCATCAGCGGCGTTTGATTGACTGTGGAGGACCTGAAAAATACGAGGTTACCACATCAACAAGTGCTGCGATTAATCAGCTTAGCAAACTCACACCCGGCCACGGTTTCTCCGAGGCTGGGAAGTTGCAACAGCAGCGACCAAATGGTCAATTGACAATACGTGACGCCCTTAAATCTGGCGTCAAACTCAGCCAAGAAGCTGTCAACGAGCTTGGCCACTTCAACGTACAGGGCTTCCGGATGGCGGCTGTAGGATGGCTAGTTGATAACAACCACCCTCTTCGCGAGTTTGAGACTCCAGCTTTTCGACGAATGCTTCGTTTTGTGAACCCAGAGGCAGAGCAGGCGCTCTGGAAGAGTCGCACTAGTGTGTCGAGGTTCGTGATGAAGGTGTACAGTTATATGAAGCCGCAAGTTGTCAGAACTCTCTCTAACGCCGTGAGTAAGATTCACATAAGCTTTGATGGTTGGACGACAAAAGGCGGCAAACGCGGCTTCTTAGGCATTGTTGCTCATTTTGCCAGCACTTCAGGCGATATCCACGACCTAGGCATAGCTTTGCCGCAGCTTACAGGCACTCATAGCGGCGAGAGGATTGCAGAGGTTGTCGCTGAGGTGCTTGAAGAGTTTGGTGTTGATGCAAGTAAGCTCGGCTGCTTTGTGCTTGACAACGCGTACTCTATAATGATGCCGCGGTTGATGAGCTGGCGCTCAAGTATGATTTTGACGCAGTAGAGCGACGACTGCGCTGCAGTTGTCACGTTATAAATCTAGTTGGTCAGCAGATTATATTTGGTAGAGACATAGACTCGTACAATAACGCACCAGCACAGACCGCCAATGAGGCAGAGTTTATGCGTGCTTGGCGTCAAGATGGGCCGTTAGGTGTATTTTTTGCGGTTGTCAACCACATCAGAACACCATTACAACACGACCTATACGAGTATTTTCAGCGCTCGGCTAACAAAGGACTACCTGATGACACCAAGGCGCAAATCAAAGAGCCCGTTAAGCCAGTCATTACACGCTGGAACAGCTATTGTGCCTCGCTTGAGCGTGATGTTGAGCAACGGCTTGCTATGGACCTCTACATCAATCACCACACCCGCGCAACTCGCACCGACGATGAGGTTGCACGACGGCGCGGTAAAGCTCTGCCAACTGCTCCAGACTGGATGCGCTCTGATGGACTTACAGCTGCTGATTGGCAGGTTATTACTGAATATTTGGCGGTGCTACAACCTCTCAAGCTTGCCACCAAACGTCTTGAAGGCCGTGGCAAGAGTGGACGCTTTGGCGCAATATATGAGATTATCCCCATATTTGAGCATCTACTTAACGAGTATGAGCAGCTTGTCACTACCTACGAATCGGTTGACTACAACACATACGACGCTCCAGAAGATCATCTTGCAATTAACCTACGCGCTGCATGGAACAAGCTCAGTAAATGCTACTTAAAGCTCGATGATTCACCCTACTACTTCATCGCTACTCTACTCCATCCATACTATAAGACATATTTTGAGATTGCTTGGTAGGACGATCCCACCAGGCTCAAGCAGGCGTATAGAGGATTTCAACGGGTGTGGCAGCAGTATAAGCCTCAAGGAACGCTTCCAAAGCGTGTAAGGCCAACAAAAAACACCATTGACGATGCTATTGAAGCGCTTTTAAATAAAGAGCCAGGTATAACGGTGGGTGGAGATGAGCTCGATGAGTACGAACACTGGCGTCAGTTTGAACCTCGCTGGCAACGCGCAAAGTTTGACAATCAATACTGCGAAACTGCGGTTAAGTATTGGCTTAAAAATGCGTCACGATACCCCAGTTTGTCGCGTCTAGCTGTTGATGTACTCACGATACCTGCCTCAAGCTGTGAGTGTGAACGTATGTTCAGCGAGCTTGGTGATCTGTTAGAGCCACGGCGGCGGAAAATTAGCTCTGAATTACTGGCTGCTCTCAATTGTGTTAAATGTTGGGCTGCAAATGGGTTTGAAACACCACAAGAGCAGCAAACTGCAGCCTATACTGATGACGAGATAGACTTAAAATATCATGTCCAGGACTGGGAAACAGAAGCCTGCTGATTGCTCTGCGAACTTTCTGGTTTTGGCTAAATCAACAAATTTAATCAATCCATTTAATTCAATCAATTCAATCAATTCAATCAATTCAATCAATTCAATCAATTCAATCAATTCAATCAATTCAATTCAGCTGAAAAATGCTCTCAATCAATTCAATTCAAGGGTAAGATAATTGTGGGTCAATCAATTCAATTCAGCACCCCCAGATTGATTGAATTGATTGTTGGCAAGTCTGCTGTGCACCTAGCAGGATTTACACGTCATGAGTGAGCATGCTTGTGAATTCCTTTCATTATGTCTCCAGCTTACACTCGTAGCTGAAATACCCCGCACTCTGATACACGAAGTCGTTTCCACTACTTTACATCTTCTCGTCTACCATCATCATGCCACATAATCTGCGTAAGAAGCGCAACCCAGCCTCCCCAAACGATGCACCTCAGCCTGATCTGGGGCATTTGTTTCCATTTCCTGACCATGGCATTGAGCATGCTACAAATAACGACCATACTGGTACTCAGGTACCATTCTACGACGATTCAAATCACATTGTTTATGGCTGGCAACAGATGGGTGCGCTTCCAGATTTCCCGGGATTGCACGCGCTTGTACAAGGCACGCAAGACAACTTTTCAATGAACCCTGAAAGTCAACCTCAGACGTGGCCAACCAATGAACGCCAGCAAGTTGCGAGGTCGGTGGAGCCAAGTAGATTCAACCCATATCCGAGGCATGATCAGGGACTGCGTTATCCCCCCTTTTTGACCAAACCTAGGGATAGGGGGGCGAAATACCATGCAGAAGACTACAATACGCCTCCAGATTCGAACCATGTTCGTGATGGTACGAAAGTGATGCTACATGAAGTGAATGAAATGAGCGAAGTCAAGGAGGAGATGAATGGCCTTACGATGGCAATCACACAAATGCAACTGTTTACACCTACTCAGATCACAACCAATAAGTGTGAGTACCGCAGTTCAGTGCCAGACCCGTTGGGATTGGCCGCAACTAGAATTGCAAAGGAAGAGAAGACGGATTCCACCAAGTTGAAGATACATCCAGACATCGTTCCAGAAGAAAATGACAGAAGCGGCTTGCACAGAGCAAGGAATAGATCAGCCGAATCGTTCGTGACAGATTTTTCATCAGAGTTTGAGAATCTTAGTTTGCCAGACAGCAGCAAGGCGGAGCACAACAGTTTCAAAGGGAAATGGTACAGAGGCTTTTACCGTTTAGAGTGATGTGAACTTTCAAATATCTAGATGGCTGTCTAAATAGCTTCCAAAATACAGCAAATTATTTTTGTTCTAACGTGAGTGCATAGCGAGTGGACCGGCTAGGCGAGTGGACCGCCCCAACCAACTATTGGGCCTACTGACTGCAACTACTTAGCACCACAACACTGC
>JALRMI010000381.1:0-27068 GCA_026120165.1 Leptosphaerulina australis
AACCTTTCCTTCCTCTCCTATTGGCCTAACTTGCCAAGACCGGTCCGGTGTACACTGCAACTTTTCGCTGCAAGTTACACCGGACGCTGGTTTATTTTACACCGGACAGAACGGTGTTTTTTACACCGGACCATGCGCCACAGGGATATGACTGTATGGTTGATGTGACGGTGATTGATAGCATGATTTGGTTTCACCGGTCTGTAAATTCAATTGCTTCTGGGCCACTAATGCATCAATTTGCCAACTTCACACTACCAACTCTCCCGCAATCAAGCATTGAATTCAGCCTGACCCTTCAGAATCTCGTCTACAATACACGGGTACCACTTCCTCCCAATTTCCGGATGGCTTGTTATCCTTGCCGCGAATGTTCCTTTACCGGGACTTTCCATGTGATACTTCTCAAAGTACACCTCCGCGTCAGACTTGACCTTTTCTCCCTCTACAAGACCTCTAATGTGTTGAGGAAGTCTCAATGAAGCTAACTCTTCGCTTGTCAGGTCCATCTTTAGGGTTTGAAATACTGGAAAAGAGAACCTGGGACCGAGGGATTGGCCATTGTCATCCACGAACTTCCTCGTGCTGAGATTAACGCGGTGCGTTGTTGCGGTGCAAACCCCTCTTGTTATAGATTCCAGTGACCGACCGACATTTACAACAAGCGTGTTTGGGATAGGCCGCACAGGAATCCACACCCCAGACTTGTTCTGCGCCTCTAGACCCTGGTGGGGTGTTGCTTGAAGCAGATAAGTAAGAAATCCACTATCCTTATGCGCACCAACGCCTTGGAATTCATCACACGAAATATCCTCTCCCGTTGGAGCACCGAATTTGATCGAGCCAAGCATTCCCGATTGCATGGATTCGCCAGCTTCATTTAGGTCTTCATGGAAATTCAAAGCACCTGTGGGCTCTGGGTACTTGAGCAATGAAACTTTGTTCCGTGGTGGGCTTCCAAAAAATCTCATCAGCGCCGTTGGCTCAAGTCCTAGGGCCTCAGCTACTAGGATACTCATTATTTCGCCCAGCTTACCCACGGCAGCCATGTACGTCTCGACTGCATGGCGAAACCCAGGGACGAAATTTTCGTCTGGCCACTGTTCTTATATTAGTATTTTGTTTTGTGATATTTAGAGTCATAATTCAATGTTATGATAGTGTTTGATTGTTTAGATGTGCTTACTTGACTTGGTCCTTGGATGTTCATGTAGATTGGCTCATTCGGCCCTGGTGCTGGAACCGGACTCAGGAACTACGCGATAAGTCAGACGTTTCATTTTCATGCACAGAGCAAATCTCACGTCAAATATCTCACGGTTATCCGACTTTTGTGCAGTTTTCTCTTCACCCATCCGTGAGTATCCCAGGAAGTGTTTGCTGTGAATCATATCGATTTCCATTTTTTTCTCTAGAGGAAGGTTGCACAACTGTTTTGATCTTTCAATGAAGGCAACTTGCACTGCAGGTGGCACCCAGCGTTCGATGTTTGAAAGATAGAAGAAGCCTACCAACACCAACGCTTCTCGAAGTTCTGCGAGAAACTTGGCTTTTCCAGAGGGAGTGTCTATAAGAGAAATATCAAGGATCGGGAGGGAGGTGAAGGTATCCGGCTTGACATTGGTATTATGCATTGTTCTTTCAATATAGGTGGTCGAAGTTGAGGCCATAAATTTGTAGGACACTTCTGTACCGTTTCGAAGCGATTTATATGTAGGAGGTGCTGGAGGTGATGGTGGTGGGCTATATTTTCAAGGTGGATTGAGATTTACAACTTTGCAAAATTCAGTAAAAATTCTTGCTGGAAATAATCGAATGATTGAACATGATTGAACATGACTGAAACGTTTAAAACCATCCCCCGTTTTGATTAATGTTCGCTCTTCGAGAAAAGGTGTCATGTACAAGACGCCACTGTGTCACGCGGGCGGAAAAACTCATTATATTTGTGGGAACAGCGTGATTAGGTTGAGGCATCGGCATGCCGTAGGCACCCATATGTACATGGGTTGCTATGTAGCACAACAGCATGTTGAGAGTCGCACAACGCTAAGACGAACATTTTCCTTAAGTCTAGCACACATCCATAGACAGAACAACCAGAAGCAAAACAACAGAAGAATACAGACGTATTACCAACCCCCGCTACCCGCACACGTGAGTAGGAAGTCCTGCCACCAATATCGCTATTTTTGCCTATTTCTGTGTTATACCCCTGCACATGGATCTCGTTGAGAAGTAATCTTGGATGCAGGTCAATTTTCTTTTGTGCTGGATGATGACTATCAGCACGAGCCAATCCAACTTATCCTCGTATAAACCCTGGTCCACACGGGTGCGTCCGGCACTAATGCACCAACTTGTTGACATTCATGTGACTGGCACGATCTCTGCCACATGGCCAAGTGCTCGTATTTATCTCGTATGATTCCTGGTTTACGGGGACACTACTGCACCACTCCTTGGGGGACCCGCATGACTAGTTAAGATTACTCCTACATCACTCTGCCTTCAAGCTAGCTTTGTAGGCCAGTATGAACGACTAGCTCGCCTATCGCTCATTGATAATTATTTGATGTAATATGCTAGTTGGCATCGATCGTTATTGTTCTTAGCCTTCCAGGATTGATTATGCCAAGCAGGAGTATTTGTTATACAGTAGTTTGGAGAACAATGGAGGCGTAGAACCCGCCTCATATTTGTCGCTCTGAAATCAGCGCTTCAAACGGGCTGTAACACGACATTTCAGCCTACAGTCAACTTCCTTTACAGTGAATGATTCGTTCAGGGACAATCTTGTCGTTATATTGAAAAATGTTGCGGTGTTGGCAAGATATTCTATACAAGTGTGTGCGCTTTTTGGGTTGTTAATCCGTTCTGTGTTGTTCTGTTTTGCTGCTTTCTTTCTCTATGTATGGGTGTTGGTACATACCGTACGGGTTTTATAGGGTTCTAGGATACGATGTCAGCATGTTATCATCTTGTCAGGGCTTGTAATTGTGACTAGTTTTGATGTGTGTCAAAATGGTTGAAGCAATCACATCGAAGTGAAAAATTTTGATTTCTACTGCGCTAAGATTTATGACTGTAGCTGTCCGTATACCCGCCCGCGATGTGGGAGGGTATATTGGACGCTGTTAATCAAATACCCGTGCGTGTCGCGGAACGCTAGTCCACGGTCGCGCAAAGGCACATGTTGGGATGAAAGTGCAAAGGATGTATGGATCAAAGAGAACAGATTGTATTTTGCTATGCCGCGAATCTCCTACGTAGCAAGCGCTAGCAGTGACGTCGAAGTCATCTACTAGCTTGCCGTTCGTAGGTTCAGATTCTTGGGTTCGCCCTTCTCAATGTTGGTCGTGACCATATATGCATGCAATACCGCAAGCAACAGGCGCTGCAACAACTTCAAGACTGGTGCTCAACTCCTACCTTATCTGCGAATAGCGAAACCCGCCAAAACAGTCAACGTCACGCACCGCAACCATCTGCCCAGCAACAGCAACCCTTTCAAACGTGTTGGAAGTTGTCACGGTTGAGATGTCTACTTACGGTCGACGGCATAGGCGCCCACCTGCGAGTCGGTTGCTATGTCGCACAACAGCATGTCAACAGTCGTGCAACATCAACACAGCCATTCCCTTAAGTACAGCTCCCCTCCGTAGCATGTAGAAGAATCAATCAATCATCTACTATGCTTTCGTTGTAACAACTGTTGATTCACCCCTTTGATACCTTTGCCGTACCAACAAAACGATTGAGCAACCGCTCGGAAGTACCTTCATTGAACATCAACCACGAGAATCGCGAACTCAAGGTGAATGGGCATGGAGCAATCCGGCGCGGATTTCACACCGCCCTATCCTCAACCAATCCCGACTGAGAACCAACATCAGTTGTCCAGAATATACGATTCATACCGAACACTTCCCCAAGGCCGTCACAAAATTGACTTTAAAGATCACGAGCTTGACGAGGAAGACCTCTAATCGGATGACGACGGCAATTACAACGAAGATCAGCAGCACGCGGTAAAATACCTCATGAACCAGTCATTTCTTCACAAGATGACTGAGAAAGATGTTTGTACCGCGATAACGACCTAACCAGCTAACCAATTCCTAATTGAGGACTGGTACGCCGCAGAGACGTATCAGGGTATCATATCTGACACAGCTGCTACGAATATCCCCACAGCAGGAAAACAACAGTACCTTGGACTCCAACGTGACAAACTGGCCGTACATCCGAACGCAACAATAGCGGGCTTAACATCAATCCAATTCGGAAAAAGTGACCCTATACCGTCAGCGAGAATTGTATGTGTCAAAATGCCAAACCAGCCTGTCATCTTCCATATCCTAGACACAACAACCCCATGCCTGGAACGTTGACCTCTGCGGCGAAAGAAGAGAAAAAGATCGAGATGGTCAAGTTTCGGACCAAGCCGAAGACCAAACTTTCTGCAGAGATTCCCCTATACTTCAACAGCTGCACCAAACCGCGCGAAACAGTACATAGAACAACGCGCTCGGGACTCATACATCGCGTCGATCTGCCAGCTGGAAGCTTCCCTCGGTCTTTCCGTTGCTGCTCGAGCACAAAACCCTAAGGAAGAGACTATGCCAAGCTTAACATAAGGCTTGAATGGCAGATGAAGAATCTGCAGCGAGGCCCTCGCTTTGTCCCTGTTGATCCGTCGACGGCGAAGCTGAAGATGTTCAATGACGAGCCTTTCGCTGATAATCAAGACTTATCCTCACAGCTGGACTATACACTGACTCTGGTCAACGAGATGTCAGTGGACAAGACATTCAATATGTACTGCGATTCGATCTACTGGAGTTCGGTCAAGTGCAAGCGGGTAACTCGTAGCATTCTTGCATCAGAGATCTACGGCATGGTCAGCGGTTTTGACCTAGGCATCGCCATCAAAGCCACCCTCCGAATGGTGACTGACCGTCTGAATATCCCTTCAATCCCACTTGTCATCTACACCGATTCATACAGCCTGTACGAATGTTTTGTCAAGCTTGGAGCCACCAATAAGAAGCGTCTCATGATTGAGATAATGGCGCTACACCAATCATACAAACGACATGAGATCACAGAGATTCGTTGGATCAATGGAAATGACAACCCAGCCGATGTTATGACAAAGGGTACGTGTGGAAAGGTTTGCAGACCACCCCGTAGGTGACGAAGAGAAGGACTTTCTCTTACCACAAGGAAAGACTGCCAGTGTTGGAATAGCACGACTCGTTTGGGCTAGCGCGTCTGGCGGGCATGATGTTGGTCCATGCGCTCTCCCAGCTCGGCTAAGCGCACCAAGCAATAACGTTTGCTTGCCAGTACCACTCGACATCACCTTCACCGGTACCTCTCGAGCCTATCGCACCAATCAATCCACCCACCGTCCCTGTGCCGTGCTGAAATCATGTGACAATGTCATGTGACTTTCTAGCACATATGTATTTTCCTTCCATGATTCTAGTCGAGCATTTAGTCAATTACACAAATTCCTTGAACCCCGCTATATCTCAGGTGCTTATTTCAACATATCGTACATAGACCGCTTACTTTTCCTGTTTTTACTATTTTTCCTTAGATAGTTATTGGAATTGGGTGTGATTGTGAATTGAGTACATGAGTGACTGAGTTGATTGTTCTATGATGCTATAACGTGGTTCACCACCGAGCGGCGCGGCTCAAAACTCACCAAAATCACGATTTTTTGCAACGAACCAACTCTACACTATACTTATATATTTGCTAGAAATTTGAATCAGAGATTGCTATAGTTATTTTTCACCACTTTTTAAGTTCTCAAGGCTCCTGCAATGATGGTGTGTGTGAGTATATCTGAACAAGTGTCATGTGACATCTCTTATCTGAGATCACTCCTGCACTTATCGTACTACCCAACGCTGCAATATATTGCCACTTTAGCCAATATTTCCCCGTACATACAATCTACAGGTACTGCACATATTCAGATAGTTTCGCACCAGGAACGAACAACACTCGAGAACTGATTAACCTACACCGGTATACTAGCTAGCACAACTGAACGTTGATGCTAGCCCGTACCACGTGGGAGCAGTGACAGAGTATCATTATCATCTGCCAGATATGGGACAGAGCAGACATGAAGGAAGCAGAAGGTTGTTGTATTGAGTGAACTACATAGAGATTGATTGATTGATTGATTGATTGATTCCTACTCGGTTGCAGCCGCGTTATATCCGCAGCTATGCCCGAACGCAGAGGGTTAGCAGACAGCCGACGCTTTGCCGAGAAGACATCGGCATCGCCCCACTTCACCATACCAATGGTATGGCCAGCTGTCCCCTTGCCGCTGCGTGGTCTGGATTCTATTTACGACTATGTACATTTCGCCTCAAGAAGTGACGTGTTTGCTTGTGTTTATGCTCCTAGAATTATTGTTCCTGTTTGTATGCCGTACTCGAAGCATTGTATGTGTAGCGTTGTTTCAAGGCTCGTAGAGGCGCGTTGCCTCGTATGTCGCGTCCGCTATACCTTCAGTCTCCCCCTAATGCTCGGCTTCGTCTATGTGTATCTGCCCTCGTGCCCTCAGGGCTAGGTTTGAATTCCGTTGTTCTTGTGCTATCATGTTTTGTTGCCTCCCACTAGGTTCCTATGTGGCCGTGATGTGTGGTGTGACTTGCCTTCGAACGCAGTGGCAGCAGCATTTCGTCGTGACGCAGCTCCAAGAGAGCAATGCTCCGCTCGTGCGTGTCATCTAGCTTACCGAGCATGAGAGCTCTCGCGCAAATCTCCTCAGACCTTGTCGGGTGTATTGAAGGGGGACCACTTCTTCAATACAGGGGGGCGACAGTGGGCAAGGCTGTCTGATGATCCATAAGTATGTTTTGGCACCGATAGTAGCATGCCAGATTGTCTGTGAAGTGATTCGCGCAAGAGATGATGCTATTCAGCCAGAGGGCTCGTCGATGCGGGACGTTGCAAACATTGTCGGTTGGTGATGGGCCGACCAGAAAGCCCATCGGTGGCTGTTGTGCATGTGTTGTGACTGTTGTGCTTAAGAGGTGTCTGGGCTCCGTCGTCGCGTCTCGCGTTACTGTGTCGCGGCTAGATGCCAGCTATTGCATTCGGTGGACGTGTCATTTTGAGTAGCTTGCTCGCAGAGTATGTTGTCCATGTCTGCCAGGGGCGCAACGGCGACTCTACAGGTACCAAAGCCACGCGGAGGGTCGCGTGGTGGCCTGTAGAGGCCGTTGCGGCCCTTGGCAGATGTGTTTGCACGTCTTTGTGTTGGTAATTCCAAAAATTGAGTTCTCGCTGTGTGTGGTGTTTTTCCTGAACTACATAGAGCGAATATATACACAGCCTGGAAGTAACCACGTGACAATACGTCATGTGAACCACAATTCACTGTGTACCTTATGAATTGAGGTGCCAAGCTGACATCATCATTCTTTTGGATACACGATTGTCATCGTGACCGTGATCGCTGCCCATCCCTTCCATTCCATTCTCCTCCCTCAAACCACGACACGCCCTTCCAGCAAGGTGCAGGTCACATTACCTCCCGTACCTATCCAAGTAGGACCCGAGAGGGTATACCGACAGTGTGCGATGATAGTTTTTTCTAGTAAGGAGTTTTTTGTAAATTTGCGTAGTTCTGCAATAACTTCGAACTTACTTCATACATAGACCTGAGAATTCAATGGTGGTCTCTTCTCATAGGTCCAAAAGCAAGTATAAAAGATCTTTACTAAGTATCGCTATTGTGTTGAGTTATGTCGTTGCAAAAAATTGCGATTTTGGTGAGTTTTGAGCCGCGCCGCTCGGTGGTAAACCACGTTAGAGGGTATGTATTTATAGCTGGTAGTAGACAACGTTGGTGAACAGAGGGCAGCGGTCTCTGACCAAAAGGTAGGGAGCGGCTGAGCAATACGGCAAGAGGAACTCCAACCGTGACATCCCGTGATAATATTTATAGCTGAGCTGGGCCCGAGACCATCTCTCGTGCGGCGAAACGGGCTGAGTGAGATCACGTGCGGCATCAAACTCAGCCATCTGCCCTGTTCGAGCATCGTCGGCTCGAGCTGGCCTAGCTCTTGTGCTTCCCAAAAATATTATCATACAATTCTTTACTCCCTACTTATATACGAGAGATGGTGTGGATGTCTGTGGCACGGTTGGGTGCGTATATCACAGATGAGCAAAAGATGAGGAAAGGCATGTATTGTGTCTAGCATCACCCCCTAGACAAAAAAAATTGGCAGTTTTTGCTGACATAACTACCAAAAGCTGTGCCATTTTTTTTGTCAGGGTGGTGGCATCTCAGTTCAGCTCTTATCCATACCATCACATGGCAGACTTAGTAACAAGGTTCAAGCCTGCGCAGCGCTATGCCTGCGACAATGCCTTATCTTAGTGGAGGATGGCTTACCCCTCCAAGACAACAAGAACAACAGAACAATACAGAAGTATTAACACCCCAACAAGCGCACACACGTGTGTTTAACGTCCTGCCAACATGTACCCTTATTTTGTAGACTTGGACTTTGGAATTTTAAGCTTGAGAATTTCACGAGATTTTCTTTACAAAAGTCATTGACTTATGGATTCTCTACAACTTTAGTATTGAGGATTTTCTTCTAGAACCCTTGGGAGCGGAGATAACCCAGGAATGAAATGCTCACTTTTGCTGTTTTTCCTATTAAAAAGCGGTCGCTGGTGACTCCGATCGTTGGGTGCACGGACACGGTACGGCTCGCACGGTCCAGTTCGGAGCGAAAATTTGGAGTCCACACCATCTCTCGCATGAAAGTAGGGAGTAGTGAGTATTGTATAATAACATTCTTGGGAGGGCAGGAGCTAGGCCATCTCGAGCCGGCGATGCTCGAACAGGGCAGATGGCTGAGTTTGATGCCGCACATGATCTCCCTCAGCCCGTTTCGCCGCACGAGAGATGGTCTCGGGCCCACTTCCTGCGCCCATTATGTTGTTGTTTTGAGGTGTAGGGGAGTGAGTGAGAGGGGGAAAGGAGAACGGCGGTGGTCTCCCCGAGATGAATTGCTGCTGCAGTGCAAACAGATGCAGGGGATCCGTTGAGTAGTAGCGCTTGAATGCTTCTGAAGTCCACCGTCCCAGTGCCTTGATGTGGTGTTCGCTGAGACCGTTGTCGTGCGCCGTTTGCGCGGCTCCCCGGCGGAAGCTGTGACCCTTGTATTTCTCTGGCGTAGTGATGTCGCAGCGTCGTAGCCGATTGCGTAGGAGCTGGACAACGTTTTGCCGAGAGAAGGGTTTCTCGTGCAAGCGAAAAAGCGGCGTGTTTGCCGGTTGAGTGTCCTGACGATACAGGTTGAGCAGGTGTGCCGTTGGGCAGTAGCTGTCACGTGATGAAGCGATTACGATTTGGACACCAGCGTTCGAGGTGTCTGTCTTGCTCCTCGGTAGGAGCAGTCGATAATGGTCAAGGGAGGATGAGAGTGTTACACACTGGCGTGTGGGCTTCTCCGCAGCGAGCCGGCGCTCGTCGCGTAGTTGCTCTGGGGTGTAGGTAAACTTGCCCATCCGCAAGAAGCCGGCGAAGGCCTTCGGAAAGGCCGCGTTGAGGATGACTGTGTCAACGGGGTGCTCTGACTGACAGGCAGCGGGTTGGAGGATACGATGGAGAACATCTTTTGTGATCGGGAGACGCTGGTCCCGTGCTCGTGCCGGGAACAAGTTGCGCGCGCCTTGTACTAGGCGACGAAGATGGTGGTCGTCGAATACCTCGACCGGCTCGCCGCGGTCGACGTGAACAGACCTGAGTGCGGATAGGTATTTTTGGATGGTATCACCTGCGATCTGTTCCTGGCCTTCCCAGTTGCCACCGAAGGCTCTTTGTACCACCAACGTGCCTAGAGACTGACGTGATGCTCGCCAGGCGGTGAGCTGTTGGAGCCGGCAGAAGTTCTCGTACGAACGAACCGCGGAGGCGTAGCTCCTACGCGTCTCTGGCTTTAGGCCGCACCAGAGCAGTTTCAGGTACTGTTCTCCGGGGTAGAGGTGGCCGACAAGGGGATGGAATCCGCATGGTGGGTCGATGGCCAGGGGAGGTTCCACTGTGGACAAATGTCAGTAAGTACGGTAGTTTCATGTCGAGAGAGAGCGTCGGCCAAGACATTTTCGGTGCTACTTAGCTAGCGGGTGTGGGTGCGGATGTCGCCTGCAGCAGCCATAAGTAGGATGGCTCGGAGTTGCTCGAGTGTCCTGATTTTCGAGCGCCGCGTTCGCTGTGCGGTGGTCTGTGTATACGATCACCGTAGAGTGTTGCCACGAGTCGCCCCATTTTTCGAATGCGAGCTGAATTGCCCAGACTTCGAGAACGTTAATGTGGATTGCCCGCTGATCTGAACTAAGATTGTGAGAGAATGCGTGGGTTTGGAGGATATTGTGAGTGTGGGACCGCCAGGCTCCCTATGCTGGGCCTGCAGGGTACGAGAAGCCGCCTACCCCGTACGATAATGCATCGGTGAAGAGGTGGACAGTGCTGCATGAGATTTCGTCGAAGAGATAGACAGCATTGAAGAGTGGCATTAAGTCTCTCCACCAGCGCAAGTCATGGAGCGCCGCGTCTGAGAGGGGTCGTCGTTTACGCCCTTCTTTGAATGAGGCAGCAAAGTGCCACAAGTTCCGCAAATGAAGACGACCGAGTGTAACGACACTGCTACAGAAGGGGCAGAAAACCAGTTATCTTTTGTGTGTCCAGGAGCGTAAGTGTTCCTGCTGTGAGTGCGGAGTTCGCAAGGGAAGTTGCTTTGTTGATCTTGCGTTGGGAGAGTCGGGCTTGCATCGCAAGTGTGTCGATTTCGATACCGAGTACCTCAACGACTGGACCGTGCGCGTCCTTCGCGGGATTCCGGAGAAGTCCAAGGAAGTCTGTCAAGTCATTATAGTCGCGATTTAGCATCTGAATGCGGTCAGGAGCCGCCGTGTTGGCAGGTGGAAGGACGAGAATGAAGTCGTCTAGATAGTGCTCGAGCCCACTCCATCCGAGGACGGACTCGAGTATCCAGTGTAGGCCCTCAGCAAAGAGGTTAAATATATAGGGGGCGGTGCGTAAGCCGAAAGGCAAGCAGTTCTCGTGATAGTGCTGTCCGTGCCATTCGAACCCAAGGAGCCACCGATCGGTTGCTGCCACCGGGATGAGACGAAAGGCATCCTTGAGATCCTTTTTAAGAATGATTGCTCCTCAGCCAGCATTCCGGACACGGGCGAAAATGGCCTCGATTGTCGTGTATTTAATCTCTCCCCATTCGACAGAGATATTATGGTTCACTGAAGTTGTCTCAGGGAATGAGAGGTGATGGATGCGCCGCCAACCGCTGTCCGATTTTGGGACGAGGCCTAGTGGTGAGGATATAAATGGAGCTTGGCCATTGTGTTTCCCAACGCGGCCGAGTTTGAGGTCCTTGATTAGTTGGTCTTCGATTACCTGGGGGGCCGTGGAGGCTGAGGATAAATTGTCCGAGATGACGTGCACTGGTTCGCCAGTATAACCAACACGAGCACCGCGGGCGATAATCTCAGAAAGGGGCGATCCAAGAATACCAGGGTAACTTGCCAGCGCGGCCTTCCACGCAGCGGGCTGGAGCGTCGATGGGTTAGGTTCCAGTGGTGGTGCGGTTGGTTCGAAGACATTGAACAGGATGTCCGTATTCGGTCTTGGGGGCGCATGGGAGTGTAGGTAGCGATTTAGGATCGGAGCTGGAAGGGCCTCTGCAGACTCCGAGCTGGTATGAGAGGCCCCTGCCTAGGGTTTACAGTTCTCAGCACCATGTGAGGGAGAGTGGCACTTGGCGCACTCGTGGCGTCGTGTGCAGCCTCGGAATTTGCAGCCTTTTCGTGCTGTTAAAGTTGTTGCAAATCTCAGTGGATTTGCTAGTTGGCGATAGTTTTGCTTTCTTGATACGAACTGTGCCGGCATTGATCCAGTGATCGAGGCGGGAGCGATGCACGTTCTCCCAGGCGTCATGTGAGAGAACGGACCTAGTGGCGATGTGCTTGTGAGTGTCAAGGGCGAATCCAAGTACAGCATCCCATGTGTAAGTTTGGGCGAGGTCCTGTATGCGTCGCTGAAAGTGCAGCATACCAATAATGACTCATGGGTGTTCAGCGACGAACAGGAGTGCAACAATGCGCATGTAGTTCGTGAAGCTTGCTATCCAGATATTCGGGGTGTTGCCAAGGTCTTTGAGGGAGCCTCTGGGCCGCTTCATCGTGATTTGGCAAGATGTGGGATCCGTTTCCATGTAGGAGTGCGGTTTCTCAAAGGGGGCGGTCGCGGCTGTGGCTGCTGCGGCTGATGGGGCATATAGTCGTGGGAGATTCGACGGATCGAACTTGTGTTGGGAAATGAGATAGATGTCTCTTGGAGCGATACCGGGCATCTCGTCGCTAATGTTGGAGACGATTGGGGTGTAATCCTCACCTGCGCCTGTGTCGTACCGGACCTGGTTAAGACTACCGTTGGCGTTGGCGTTCGGCACCTACCGTTGAAGGTTTTCGATACGCGCTTCTGCCTCGGCTGCCTCTAGTTGCATCATCCTACGTTTATGCGCGCGCACCCCACGCTGTAGTTGTTCCTCTTTATCATCAGGGGGAGGCTGTGAGTTAGGAATCGTAGGAGTGTTGTTCCGGTCGAGCGTTTGGGAGCGTGTATTACGGTGCGGTTGCGCGTATCTTTCCTGTGAGAACTGACCAACCATTGCGAGAATTCGAAACGCGAGTCAGGGAACGGAGGGAAGGGCAAGAACTATTGATCGGTGCGATAGGCTCGAGAGATGCCGGTGAAGGTGATGTCGAGTGGTACAGTCAAGCAAACGTTTTTGCTTGGTACGCTTAGCCGAGATGCTCGAGCGCATGGACCACCATCGAGCACGGCTGCCGCTAGGTCTAATTAGGCCTAGCGTAACCGGACCGCGATTGTGAGAACTGCTTGCAGATTCGACTACCAACAGGTGCTTTATTGGTACTCTCTTGAACTGGATAAGCTCTGGCACAAGTATTCTTGGCAACAGTGATTTAAACGCACATTAGACACGTATTCCGTGTAACCCGTTCACCACTGATAGTGCAACTGTTGCTTAATATATATTCTTTACTATTCGCTAAGTTTACCATCTTATCTGTCTTGGGATCACAGTGGCTTTTTCAAGGTAACGGCTTTACTCTCATGCAGGACTTGCGCAATCTAAACAGTAGCACACATCACGTACGTTATACTCAAATAGCTTGATGGAAATCAATATCCTGGCCGAACTCCTTACTCAGGGTGAATAATGAACTGGCCAATCAGAGCAACAGGCCGCACACGAACAAAACCCAGTACCACGGATCCGATATTCAACAATTTTAATCGGTACAACTCATCCCAATTACACCGAACGGTTTGAAAATTGGCATAAATCATGTATAAATGGCTCAATCATGTAGCTGTAGCTTGTTACCAATTCAATTTTAATATTAAATATCTGTGTACTTTGTGAAAACCATTACAGTAGCAGCAGCACCATCCAGCGAGAGACACCTACCTGGTGGCATTATGGGAACTATCGACTTAAGTGATATGAGCGAGGCAGACCGTGCTCTTGCTGCTAAATTTGGGTATAACCCAGTTTTCAAGCGAGAATTTGGCTTCCTCTCTACCTTTTCTTTTGCTGTCAGCATCGGGGGTTTGTTTTCGACAATATCTACGACCTTGGTCTACCCAATTCAAGCTGGTGGCAGCGCATCTGCTGTTTGGTGTATGTATCTTCCTAAGTGTGTTTATCATGCGGATATAGCAATGCTAATAAGGACTTTTAAGGCTGGCTGGTCTCAGGAGCTGGTTGCATGTGCATTGCGGTATGTGAGCTCTAATTTTAGAAAGGCAAACTTAAGGCTTCCATGATTGGCTCAGAAATAGTATACTAACATAGTTGTTACAGCTTTCTGTCTCTGAGCTTGTCTCTGCCTACCCTACCTGTGGTGGCCTCTACTACACTGTGTCTAGACTGGCGCCGAAAAAATACGTGCCATCCATCAGCTGGATTACTGGATGGCTCAATCTTCTCGGACAAGCCGCTGGTATCGCCGCTTCCGAATGGGGCGCTGCAGCGCTCCTGCTTGCCGTTATCTCTATTGGTTCAGATTTTACCTACCTGCCGAGCATTGGCCATACTGTAGGTGCCATGGCTGGTCTGACTGCCGTGACCGGTCTAGTCAATTCTCTGTCGACGTACTGGATGGCGATGATGACAAAGTCATATGTCCTATTTCATATTCTAGTTTTGGTTACTTGCTCCATTGCTCTTCTCGTCATGGCCCAGCCAGAAAATGGAACTCCCAAGAACACAGCCAAGTACGTTTTTACCGATGTTAAGAACCAGTCCGGATGGTCACCGCTTGGTTGGAGCTTTCTATTTGGTTTCCTCTCAGTATCTTGGACAATGAGTAAGTTCCCTGTAATAACTAAGTTGATATTCCATTACATCTAATTCTATGAAATTCAGCCGATTATGATGCGACTGCTCACATCGCGGAAGAGATCAAAGACCCAGAATTTAAAGCGCCGTGGGCAATTTCGATGGCCATGCTTTTCACTTACGTTTTCGGATGGCTGTTCACAGTTGTTCTATGTTTTGTCATGGGTAATATAACGGGCGAAGACTCCATCGTTAATTCTCCAATTCAACAACCGGTTGCGCAGATCTACTACAACGTTCTAGGTAAAGCCGGCGGCATTGTATTCACAGCCTGTGCCTTCATCATTTTGAAATTCGGGACTTTTACAGCAATGCAGTCGCTAACGCGAACCGTCTTCGCCTTTTCCCGCGACGAGCTCCTGCCACTCAGCTATATTTGGATCAAAATCATGCCTCAGACTGGTACACCAATTCTTGCCGTCTGGATTTCGGTATTTTGGTGTATAGGGATCAACCTAATTGGTCTAGCCTCTTACGCTGCCATTGCCGGTGTTTTCAACGTTTGCGCCATTGCTTTGGACTGGTCTTACTGTATTCCAATAGTCTGCAAGATCGTCTTTGGTCAATTTGTTCCCGGTCCATGGCACCTGGGCAAGTTTTCAACACTTGTCAATGTTTGTGCTTGTCTTTGGACTCTCTTCATCTCAATAATCTTCATCATGCCCACTATTCGACCAGTGACTGGTGAAAACGTAATGTCTCCCTTTCTTCTGAAATCATGACATTTCGATTGCTAACAACAATCTTAGATGAACTATGCTATTGTATATCTAGCTGCCATTCTACTCTTCTCTATAATTTATTGGGTAGTCCATGGCCGGGATCACTACACAGGTCCTGTCATCGAGGCTGAAATCAACGAATCTCAAATCTAGAGTGGTCGGACTGCAGCCGGCGCGTCCAACGTATTGAACTCCATTCATTCATTCATTGGTTCCTACTCGGTTTCAGCCGCGATTTATCCGCAGCTATGCCCGGCTAGCAAGCTTAGCTGACAGCCGACGCTACATAGACGTTATGACTTGTCGCCCCACTTCATCCTTATATACAAAATACAAGAACCATCTGTCCCTAGAGGCCTGCTGTTCTCTTTTGATTACCATCTGTACTTACCCGCCGGTATGTCAGATAGTGATGACGCTCTGTGAATACTGCATTTCACGTCTCATAGGGGCCTGTTACCTCGTATTTTGCGGCTGTGATACCTTCAAACCCCCCCCCCCCCCCCCCAGCACTTGGCTGTCGTCTACACGTCTCCGATCCCCATTGTGCCCAAGGATCTGCGTCTGTTCTATGTACTCGATGGCTTTGGTGGCTAGCTGTGGCTTACTCAGGATTTTCTGAAGGTCTTCGCGTCCGGATAGGTTATCGAAGATGCGATTCTGTATATCCTTGTATGTTGCACATCAGAGGAGTACATGTGCAACGGTCTGTCGCCTCTCTCCGCATGGACAGTTTAGGCTGGTGATATCCGGTACTTTTCGAGTGAAGAGAAAGTCGTTTAGCCTTATTTTTCCCGTCCGCAGCTGCAATAGCAGTGAGCTCTCATGTTTACTAAGGCCTTCGTGTAGCTGGAGCACCTTCTTGGTGGGTGTTGGTGTGTGTCTGTAAGTTGCCCGGCCAGTTTCTTCCTTTTCCATCTAGTTGCCCATGCAATTCTGGTTTGTGTCTTGCACAGTTTTCTGGGTGTGGACCTCATTAGGTGTAGTCGTTGGGGTGTGTTTGTTGGTTCGCGTCTGTGTCCACCAGGTCTCCATCCAGTGGCTTTCTTGGCTGCTATGTCGGCGCTCTCGTTTCCTGTGATTCCCATATGGGCTGGTATCTATCTCACTGTCACGTTTCGACCATCAAGTTGAAGCTCCTGTACCTGTCGTGCGATTTCCTCGAGAATGTACGCGCCCGTGTGCCCTTCTGTCTTGGCTATGGACCATATAGCGGCCTGGTTGTCCGTGTATATGGCAATTTTGCGTCGGCTGCCGTTCCTGTCCGCATATTCTTGGGCTATCTTTAATGCCAAGCTGATACCCTGTAACTCTGCCGCATACACCGTTGAGATTGACTCCGATCCCATGTGTACGGCGAGTGTCTGTTGTGTAAGTGGGCATGTTGCTACAGATCCAATCTCCCCAACGATTCCACTGCCATCCGTGTATATGCTGAGACTGTCTTCTTTCGCATTCTCTCTATCATGTCTTTCTCTCGCCTTCTCGGCCGTTGTGTCGATATAGGTTTTTGGGCCCTATCGCCATGGTGGGATTATGAAAGGGGTGATCTGTTCCTGGGTGTCGAAATTCTTCTTTTCTTTCCTTCTAGTATCATTGTAGATCTTCGGCCAGGAGCCGCTGTGCATCTTGTGGGCTTTAGTTGTAGCATGAGCTTGCGTGTTGCGTACTTCTGTGTTCATTTGAAAACCTGCAGTACTCGCAATATCTATGCTTGAGAGAAGTCACGTCACAAGATCTGTGTTGTGTTTCCATATCTGCTGTTCGGTGGGTAGGATGAAAGTCTCGATGTTGAGCGCGGCACTCGATGTGGCTTTGTAGGCTTCGCCTATGGATCTTGCCGCTCTTGCTTGGATACCCTCTAGAATGTTGAGTGTCTTCTTTGTGTACAGCTTCCCCTTTAGGTTTGCGTTTGACCAGATCGAGCATGCGTACATCATCTGCGGGAGCGCGGTGCCTTCGTAGATCCTCCGCATGTTGCGCAGGCTGACTCCCCATTTAGAGCCTCCAAGACCGCTGAGTGCAGCTACTGTTTTCGTCGCCTTTCGTCTTATCTCCTCTATATGCTCGTTCCAATAAAGCTTCGTGTCCATCGTCAGTCCAAGGTATTTGCAAGTCCTCTTTGGCTTTGTTTTGCCCCACTCTGTCTGGATGTGTCTCTCAGTGTCGACACGTTTGCGTGCTCTTGTGAAGTGAGCCAGCTGAAACTTGTTTGGTGCAAATACTGATGCGTGTGTCCTCGCCCATACTTGTGCTTTCTGGAGGGTCTTGCCTAGCGTGTCACATGTTTGTTCTGTGGTCTTGCCCCATGCCAGGATACCGACATCGTCTATGTACCCTGTGGGCATGACATCTTTCTCTTGATTGCATGTGTCTATGAGATCGGCATTGTAGAAGAGGTAGAGAATGGGTGATAGTGGTGATCCTTGGGGTACTCCTGTGTTGATTTGGTATGGTTTTGACCGAAACCCATCGGTGTTGATGCTTGTGTGTCTCTTGCTGAGGATGCTTTCGATCCAGATGACCATCTTCTCATCTACTCGCCTCTTCCGCAGGTCGTGCAGTAGACGTGTGTGTGAGACGTTTTGAAAGGCACCAGAGACGTCCAGCAGCAGGAGACTGGCTACTTGACTTGTTTTTTGTTCCTATGCCTCGTAAATCTTACTGGTAACGGCATGTAGCCCTGTTCGGTAGAACGCATCTTCCTGCCGCTCATGTGTGTTGGTAGTAAAACTTGGTGTGTCTCGGCGAGGTAGTTGAGTCGCTGGGCCATTACTGCATCCATGATCTTGCCAATAGTGTTCATAAGCGCGATGGGTCTGTAGGATTTCGGTGATGTGTAGTTATCTTTGTCCGGTTTGCGTAATACAACTGTAGTCGATTCGCGGAAATGGGCTGGGCAGTATCCCAGGTGCAGACTTTGGTTGAAGATTTGTTTCAGGTGGGCTGTGAGCTGGGGAGCCCCTGTTTGCAGGGCCTTGTTCAAGATACCGTCTGGGCAGCGATGCATGCTATTACAGGTCTTAATCCGTACAACTCTGCGCCAGCCAAAGAAGAAGCTCACCTGTTCACATTCGACTCACGCTACGGTGTCAACCTCTTCCAAGGCATCATGCCTGACACTGGTGCTGCCAGTGTCTCAACAGCTGGCAAGACTCAGATCAAGGCCCTGCAGCGTCTCCAACCGTCTGCCATCATCGATGAGTCCACCACTGTGCACTACCGAATTCGTTTTGGAGACAACCCAGAGTGTGTCTCTATCGGCGATGTGAAGATCGATACCCCGCTTGGTGCTATCAACTTCGCCGTGATGCCAACTAACACGCCTTTCCTGCTGTCTGGCTGACATGGATCGTCACGGCATCTATCTCAACAACATCGATGACGTGCTCGTCCATCAAAACAAGGGGTATCCGATTATCCGCAAGTGGGGGCATCCATGGCTCTTGCTTGACAAGCAAGAGACCGCCGCACACTACCTGACTGAGACTGAGCTCCGACAACTTCACCGACGCTTTGGCCATCCAGCGGCTGATCGACTATGCAAGATACTCGACAAATCAGGGCATAAAGACATCGATAAGGACATTATTAACAAGAACAAGTAGTGTCATCAATGCCAGCTCTATGGCAAGGCACTTGGACGCTTCCGCTTCACTGTTCGTGATGACACCGACTTCAACTCTCGAGTGATTGTCGACGTTATGTACATCAAGCGGAAGCCTGTCCTGCACGCTATCAATGAAACTACTGCCTTTCAGGCAGCTCGGTTCCTCCCGGATATGCAGGTCAGCCCGACGTGGGATACGCTTCGAAGCATGTAGATCGACATGTATGTTGGCCCACCTGACATCATCGCTACAGACGTTGGCAAGAACTTCATTGGCAAGGAGTTTGTCAACAACGCTAAGTCACTAGCAATTGAAGTCGACGAAGTTCCAGTCGAGGCCCATCAATCGATCGGCAAGGTTGAACGTTACCATGCCACCGTCCGACGCGCTTTTGAAGTTATCTCTGAAGATGTTGGACGCACGACGTCACAAGAGCACATTCTCCAGATGGCTGTGAAAGCTGTCAACGATACCGCCGGACCTGACGGTCTTGTCCCTACTGTTCTCGTCTTTGGCACATATCCCCGACTGTCTAAGGCTTCATCACCGTCTCCGTCAATTGTAGCTCGCGCCTCTGCGATCAGTAAGGCAATGGTCGAAGTCCGCAAGATCAAGGCAAAGCGCCAAGTTGCCGAAGGACTTGCTACACGCAACGGCCCAGAAATCACGGAGATGCTAGAATTGCCAATCCAGAGCAACGTCAAGGTATGGCGGGAGAAGGGCGGATGGGCAGGCCCGTATGCTCTACTCGCCCTCAACACCGACCAGACTGCTGCAATCGTCGACGTCGACGACAAGCAGACTACCTTTCGACTAACTGCTGTCCGCCCATACCATCAGGATACCTCAACAAGCATCCCTCCTAACAACCTTGCCAAGGATCATGATAACCTTGGTGACGACGATTTCACGCCAGAAGTAGAGGAGCCCGCGCTGCCTCGAAGAGGCCGCGGCCGTCTTCTTGGATCTAAGAACAAGCCTAAGACGAGGGTGAGATCTGTACAGACTGTTGGTGCAGCATACCTTGCCCAGCGTGAACAGGACGACCTTGTCCTCGCCCAGAAGCTGCGGGCTGCCGGCAAGATCTCAACACCAGGTCGTCCATTCGAGATGGCGACTAAGGCAGAGATCGGTCCGTATGCCCTGCAATCCTATCCGCGCAGTTCCACCTCGTATCGTGCCGCGATGCCGGCACGATACTCGGTGATACCAACACCCTCTTTCTTGTCCGGATATACTTACAAGAACGACACTGAGAAAATAAGAAAACAACTTGCTCTTGACTACTTTACAGATGTACTGCCTCATTCTCAATCAGATAACACCGCAACATTTCCACCTTCCAACCTTTGGTTGGAAAGCGCTCAACAGAACAAAAGGAATAACTACTTTGATTCAACTAATAACTGCTGTCAGACTGGCACCTCAATTCACAAGGTACACAGTGAATTGTGTTTCGCATGACGTATTGTCACGTGTTTACTCTCAGGTTGTGTATATAAATCGCTCTACACAGCTCACTCAATACAACAACCTTCTGCTTCCTTCATGTCTGTCCATTCTCATATCTGACAACTGCTATCTTGTATCTCTATAGATAATCACAGACTTTCCAAGGGTAAGACTGCCCAATTTCAACTTGATGAAAAATACGTGACTAAAACGACATAGTAACTAGGAGGCCTTGTATGGTGTCCATAGAAGAACTTAGTTACAGCATTCCATGGCTTCATTCCATCGCTTTGTTAGCTTTGAGGCTGCTGCTTACAGCCTTTATTACAGCCGCCTGAAAGCTGTCATCTTCGAGACTTTTCATCCCTTTCTCAGTGCTACCACCAGGCACACATACATTCCTGATCATCTGATTCAATGATACTTCTGGTTGACTTTTAGCTAGCAGACTAGATCCAACACCAGTCTGTATCACTAGAGAACGCGCAAGACCCTCAGGAAGTCCACGTTGGACTCCAGCAGTAACAAGGGTCTTGTAGAACTGAAAAATATACGCCGGCCCAGAGCTGTAAATACATTAGCAAATGAGTCTTCTTTATTTGGAGTAGTAAAAGAAAGCATAAGTACCCTGAGACCGCTGCAGCTACATCCAAGAGCTCTTCCTCCTCTAATCTTTCAACACACGGCGAGAAGACGCGAAATAGTGTAATAACGCTGTTGACTTCGGCGTCCGTTGCATGTTGACTTGTAAACAATGCCGTAGCGCCCTGTCGTATAGAGACTGGAGTGTTTGGCATCGTCCTTATCACTGTGAAATGCTTTTGATGATTTTCTAAACTCAACCATCTCTCAATCGTTGAGATCTTTATGCCGGGACACATTGTAACAACGGTTGGCAAGTTGTTGCATGGTAGAGGCATGTTTCCGTGCGCGAGGCGGATGCTTTCACATACATAGAAGGTTGATTGCGGCTGTGTACATATCAAAACAATGTGCGCTGTCGGCTCATTGT
The DNA here is from genome assembly GCA_026120165.1 of Leptosphaerulina australis. Taxonomy (NCBI): domain Eukaryota; kingdom Fungi; phylum Ascomycota; class Dothideomycetes; order Pleosporales; family Didymellaceae; genus Leptosphaerulina; species Leptosphaerulina australis. The sequence continues at coordinate 21,302 of JALRMI010000381.1, forward strand.
CTTTCGCAAACCACCAAAGCTTTTTATCGTCATTATTGTCGGTTACATACGCTCCAGGATATCGCCGGGAAAGTTCCTCCACTCGCTCTTGTTGGCGCACAGTGATACTGACAGAGTAGTCCATTGTTTGGCCATGTCTAGATGCGGTAGAGGCGTCGTAATCCGAAAGGCCATCTAAGATGGCGCATGCAAGGGTGCCGCCGCCAATGAAAGTAAGGTGGCATGTTCTGCTGGTAGGCTGAGGAAAATGCATTGTGAATTGGAGTGTAATCAAGGAACTAAAGGAAAGTGCATCTTTCTTGTAATTCTGTTCAATTAATGTAGTGCTTGCTCTTAACACAAGCCAAGCACACCCAAGATAAGGCGTATTCTTGTTATCCTCATTGGTCAAAGAGCTAAAAGTAATGTCTTACAGTAGGCTAGCTTTGCACAATAGAAAATTGAGTCCATCTGTAGGTTGGGTAGCATACGGTAGGGCTAACCATGCTTGAAGCTTCGGCTCGGCCCAACCTGATCTACCGAACGAAGGTGGTACCTTAGCCCGACCCAGTGGGCTGCATGCACAAGCTGCCGCTACACATTCCTTGTCATAGACAACAAATTGCGTAACACCTGTATGTTGAGCAGAAGGAGGGGCATGATCCTTGACAAGTGTATTGCACCAAATGCGAATAGGAATAGATGGTTCGCGATTAGGTATCCAATAATGGGCAAAATAGGGATAAGCGAACAGAACCTAGATAATTGGGCTGGGCTATACATGGCAGGTACAACCATGCTTCAAGCTTTCGCTCGGCCCGGCGTGGTCTACGGAGAGATGGGCTGCACCTCGGTCCGGTCCAGAAGGCTGTATCACTACACATTTCTTGGCATAGACGCCAAATTCCGTAACACGCATATGTTGAGCAGAATGAGAGGCACCTTCCTCAACAAATTTATCGGGTGACAAGCAGGTATGGAGAAGTGATTTGCAATCAGTATGTATGGTAGGCAGGTGATCTAGTTACATGTAAGCTTCTAGCGTGTCCAATAATTTGCAAAACAGGGACAAGCGAAAAGAGCCTCGAGGATTGAGCCAAGCGAAATTAACTCATATCAGATCATCTTATTGCGGGAGTTATTTGGCTGCCGCTATACACCTTTCTTTTTACTACTAATATTCACAATCGAGTTTCAACCAAGATAGATCCTGTCTTCCTCTTATTGTTGTTATCGCTGGTTTTACTTGAAGGGAATCTAGCATAGCAAGACATGGAGCGAGTGAAAGAAGATACAGAATTATCCGCCTCTCGATTGTTACCTCCCATCGATGCATCTTACCAGCCATCAAGAGCTGTCGTCAAGATTCCGGCCACCTCCTCATTGGAAGAGATCCTTGCAGTCCTCGAGCGAGATGGTGGTGTTGTTTTGACTGATTTTGTATCATTAGAGACTCTGGACAAAATCGATGAGGAGCTGAAGCCATACACAACGCCTATCGACAGTAACGGCTCCTATGATAGCTTCATTGGAGAGAAGACTCTTGTCGTCCCAGGTTTGGTCGGAAAGTCGGACACCATCGCCAACATCCTCGACACCAATGAGACCATAGAGAAACTTCTCAAAGTCATTTTGGAGGAAAGATATCCTGCTGTTTTTGAGCATCATACCGAAGAGCTTGTCGTTGAACCGTTGTTGAGTATAGCTCTGGCTTTTAATGTTAGCCAAGGTTCGCCCCGTCAAGCTCTACACAGAGACGACATGATTTTCTCTAGCAAACATCGCCCCAACATGAAAATCAACGAAGTAGACGGGTTTAGTTGCTTCCTCGCTGGAACCAGGGTTACACGCGAAAATGGCGGTACTATGATCGTTCTTGGCTCTCACAAGTGGGAACATGAGAGACGTGGCAGACCTGACGAGGTAACATTTCTTGGTAAGTTTGCAATTCTAACTCCTCTATTTATGACTAATTGGCATTGTTTTCAGAGATGGAGCGAGGATCCGCCTTCATCTTCCTTAGCAATTTGGCCCACGGTGCTGGATACAACACTATCCCTGGAGAGGTTCGAAAAATTATGAACCTTGTGTTTTGTCGAGGAACTTTGCGTCAAGAAGAGAATCAGTTCTTATGCAATTCTAGAAGCAAGGTGCTGAATATGAGCCCAAAACTTCAAACTCTGCTCGGATTCAAGAAGCCAGCAGGCAGTTGGCTAGGAATGGTTGAAAACAAAGATCCCGCAGAAGATCTCGCCGCTATTTACGAGAAGATGTATGAATAGTCAAATACATAGTTGTAACCAGTTTGAGACTATGGAGGTAAACTATAAGTTAGCCGTTTCAAAAACCTCTACAAGATTTTCTGCTGGATCACCGTTGTTGACAATCCCAAGCCAAGTCTCTGGTGTTTTGTATCCAAGCAGAGAAAGCATCTTATCGCTCATTTCCAATACTTTGCTTCGAGGAATAGCCAGAAATTGATTTTCCTCCGGACGCATTGTGCCTGGGATAAAGAACAGGCCATAAAGCTTGCGCACCTGATCAACAACGGAGTTATGTCCAGCGCCATGATAAACAGTGCCGAGAAAAACGAATGCATCTCCTGGTTGCATCTCTAGTTTATTGCAATCATTAGTAAGTTTCTTAAGGGAAAATTTTGCTTAGCGCCAGTTGCTTGTATCGCGCAGTAAAACCGAACACTACTCACCTGCAAAGCACACCTCGTCGGCTTTAGGAACCCGAAAATGGTCCCACTTATGTGAGCCGGGTATAGCCATTGTTGCCCCATTCTCACGAGTAGTTTTCGTCCCAGCAATCATGAATCCAAGCATGGTTTCATTGGCGAGGCTGTATTCGCCACTATGGTAGATCCCATGGATCATATCGTCTCTGTGCAATCTTTGACGAGGAGCTCCGTAGCTTATATGATATGTTAAACTACTGTTCAATAGAGGCCCAATCTTAAACTCTTCTGTTCGATCCTCCCAAGTTGCCGTGCACTTCTTCTCCAATATCAATGTCCTCAACTTATCAATCACTTCGAATTCCGCAATTTTGGTCATTGTTGGCGACTTTCCGACAATACCAGGAACCATGATCGTTTGTTTAGGAACCAGGTCATATGCATCGTGTGTGTCAGTCCTAGCTTTTTGAATGTAAGGCTCGAGTTCGCTGTTGATGGCAGAAACATCTTGGCTAGAAACAAGATCTGTCAGGATGAGCCCGCCATCTCGTTCCAAAACGGCGATTATGTCTTCGATTGACGCCGTTGCCGCAACTTTGATAATGGAGGTGGATGGCACATAACTTGGGTCGATGGGCGGAGGGAATGCAGGCATTTTTGCAAGTCAGGATATTGATTCTGATGTGGGGTAGTTTCTTGACACTTGCAGGAAAGAGTGCTATTTAACAGAAGTCCCAGTCGTAGTGACACAGGTCGACTGTAGTAGCTTATGATGGCCCCTCTTCAGTTAATGAGGTAACAGTAGACTCCCGTCATCGGAAGCAAGGCGACCATGTCGTACTGGTTAGCTGCATCTCAGGCTGGTATCGGAAGTTGCGAAGCCCTGTTCCATAGCGCTTCTAGCAGCCACAATATCGATAAACTAGTCATTCTCCGCATCGGTAATATTAAAATGCCTCGCATACCCCGGTCAAAATAAAGTATTGATAATCTTGGCCACCTGACAATTTGAGTAATGTGTAGCGCCGGAGATGTCGTAATTGCAATGCAGAAGCCCTAGCAGGCAGACTGTGCTCTGCTAGGAGTATGCCTGAGTCACTCCCTCCCTATTTAGATGGCGCTTAGGATGCGCTAGACCAAATTATAGCTAGTGATTTTGACGTATCACATTACGGAGATGATTCAAAAGTCATCGCAACTTCCCACTTTATGAGATTTTAGAGGTATCTTTCTACACCTGATTTTTCAATTCTTCTAACTTATACAATGGTCGTTGTTGCTGTTGCTGGTGGCACCGGCGGTGTCGGTCGCACAGTTCTGGATGCTATTGCGGAATCAGGCGAGCACAGCGCCATTGTGTTATCGAGGACAGTAAGTTCACCGGATCATGTAACTTCAGTGTAATAATTTTATAATTTTACTTTCAAGGCAGCTTTTGGTATCGGTACCAACAATCCAAGACGCTTCGCTGTCGATTATGATAAAGTCGAACAGATGAAGGATATTCTCCAAGAGAACAACGTTGAAGTTGTTATATCAGCTTTACTCTTAGTTGATGAAAACGTTGCAAAGTCACAAATCAACTTAATTCGAGCTGCTGCTCAGTCAGGGACTGTGACAAAATTCATTCCCAGTGAATACTATATCGACTTCCATACTCCGATCCCGTAAGACATCTTCAGCCTTTCTTTTGAGGCTACAATGCTAAATTCACGTGCACAGTGGTTGTGATCTTTTTACCAACTTTCAGCTTGAGGCTGAAGCAGAACTCCTGCGCCATCCGCAGCTGACCTGGACGCTTATCAGAGTCGGGATCTTCCTTGACCATCTCACTATGCCACATAATCCAAAGAAAACATACATCAGTCCGTATTGGGTGTTTGTTGATATAGAAAATGAGCAATGCGTTTTTCCTGGTGATGGCTCCCAGCCACTTGTGCTTACGCACTCAACTGACCTCGCTGCATACATCGAGCGGTTAATTGGTCTCCCCACCAAGGATTGGCCGCGCGAATGTCTCGTCGCGTCGAATAAGTTGCAAGTGAGAGATCTTGCATCTCTTATCAAAAAGGTTACAGGTATGCAGCTTCATGACCAAGAAGGCACGCTGAGTTTCTAACACAGCTCCTAGGAAAAGAGTTCCAAGTCACATATGACTCCGTAGAAGCTATTCACAAGAGTCTTATAACACCTCTACCGTCTAATCGAGCTGTATTCAGCGACCCAGCCAAGGGAAAATTACTTCACCAAGTCGAACTCCAGGTCATGCTTTCGATGTTGAGCCACGCACACGACTTACCCGGGAAGGAACTCGCCGAGCTTTTTCCAGACGTGCAAACAACAAACATCGAACGCTTTCTCAGCGAAGGTTGGGCACTCAAGCAAAGCAGAGGATTATGATGAATTTGACCGGTTGCAGTGAGCTTGAATAGAGTTCCCTTGTCTTGGGTACAGGGAAGACAAACCCTTTTCGAGGTCCTGCAGCCACCCTGCAATCGTAAGGTAGATCCACTTTGGCCAATATTCGTATAATAGCCATTTATAAACAGCACATGAGGGAACACAAATTATAAGTGACCAATGGTACGACGAAAGATGTGATGAAGCCTACAATGGGGGACATGGAAGGGCTACAATCCATCCGTGCCCAAATACAGTACCTTGATGTAGGTCAGAAAGCAGATGAATCAATTTATAGCTCGGTATGGTCTCCATAAGCTTGAAGTACTGCCATAAAACGCTCCATGATACTAGACGTATACCTAGAGAAGCCGGAAACGTCTAGTTTTGCCTACTCATTTTGATACTGTCATACTTCTCGCATGTTCTTTCGATCCTCTTACCGACGCGATATTTCAGATTCCTCCACACATTCTCTATTCGGTTCAGGTGTAATGAAATTGCAGACCGATTCATCCTCAAAATACTTAGGTCTTTGTGTAGAGCCTAGATAGCCTGTGCCTTATGCTGTAAAGTATTGTCTTCTATTTGTATTAGCACTATGATTAGAGAAGAAGGTGGCAGCGGAAAGGTTCAAACACTGGTGGCAACATCTTCCCCCCCAGGACGTCACCATTTTCTCAGACGGGTCGGAGCAAAGGCTGG
>JALRMI010000382.1:0-26950 GCA_026120165.1 Leptosphaerulina australis
TCCATCATAGGGAACGCGCCGCCATCAACCATCTCCATCACACTAGCGTGCCCAATCGGGCCAAAAAATCCCATCACTGATGGGTAGGGAACGGGCCCTGAAACCCCATAGAGCTCAACATCATCAAACGCTCCATTCTCAGGCATCGTGACTCCACCGAACCGGGGAAACGCGGCTCAATCCTCCCGAAAGCCCCTGCGAAACCGCTTGCATTGATCGTTTCTAGATGAAAATCCCCGCCTGATGATGCAAGGGCCCACTGAATTGTGGTTGGTGTGGACATGCGAATCTTCGATGTGAATCTCATTTTTTTCTATGTCAAAATGATGTCATGGCCCCCACCAACACATCTCATGGATAAAGCTCCCAAACGCGCTTTCGAAGAGCAGTTTCTCTTCAGTTTAACATCACACATTCAATTTCACCGGAAGTCCTTCTAAACCCACAACCTTACCTTACCTTTCCAACAAATACAATAACGTAAGTTTTCACTTGTTATTGTGATATATAAATGCTCCAAATCAAGCTTCATACATTCGCATTGCACGTGTCACAAACAATCACTGACAATTCTATAGTCAAACAAACACAATGGTTTCCTCGCAGCAAGGTTACGCTTCTACCACCACCGACATGAAGGCCAACCCCTCGACAGTCGACGAGGTCAAGTCCAATCTCCCTCTCCCTGAGCAACCTCCCGTTGCCTCCGATTTCAACAGTTCTGACGAGCGCACCGTCAATGTCGGCTCTGGTGGTCAGTCAGCCGACATTTCTGCCTCCGGTCTGGGCAGTTCGACTCTGCGTGAGCCCGCCACCACCGATTCCGTTGGCACTGCCGGGCGTGAAGGCAAGGACGGCCTGAGCGGAATCCCTAACGATGCCGTTACTCGTGACCAGAAGGATCACCCTGGGCTTGAGAACACAACTGGAAAGGACTATGGCACTCCTTCCAGCGCCAAATAGATTACTGAAGAGAGTCTGTGAATCAAGGAAGAGGTACACTGTATGCAATGCATGATTGCACGGCGTTTGGGATACCAACATTTCGATTTTACAAAAGAGAGGATTTTTAAGGAAATGCTACGTCGGCGAATGCGGTAACATGACTGCATGAGCGGTCTAGAGATATGAATGAATGATTGAATGATTCAGATAAAGCTTTATCTTGTGATTGTGATATATCCAGAGTGAACTTTTGGTAATTAGCAAGACTAGCACAGTTGTAACGAAAACCGTATATCAAGTTCGAAAGCTATCGACCTTCATGTAATCAAAGGACTCTTTAACAAAAAGAATAGTAACTAGGTAAGCGAAATAGCGGGCCAAAGCCTGATCTCGATTCTCTCTTAGCCCTCTTCGGAAAGCCTTAGCGGATTGTCCCACTAGAGCTCTCACTGACAGGTAAATCATTTGACGTCACGATATATACACAGTTTCGCATAGCATGACGCAATGGACGCCATATGTCACTAGTTATAAGCATATAGGCACTCTCGTCACTCAAGAAATAGAGTCAATATCAGCATCCGGTCTGGCGAGAGCAACATATCAATTTACAGAAAATCGAAAGGAGCAAAAGCACGATCACGATGTCTCAATCACATGGTCAGAAAGTATGAGCCGACCCACTCTATTTCCATCTATACGAGTCAAGCACTCATCACGTCCCATCTTCCCTTGAAATCACATAATCAGAGCGCAAAACTTACAATGCCAGGTAACAACTGATCCACGCTCCCAGATCCCTGTGCACGAGGGTGTCGGTACCGTCACCAGCGACTCGCTCGCCGCTGAATCTCTCAAAGGATCCGGTTCTTTTGGCGAAGGCAACCCCAAAGCCGCTGCATCTGCGCAGCCCTCAGCCGGCACCACAACCAATACAACCGATACTAGCGGCGCCAGGAAGCTCGATCCTGCTGTTGATGCCGAGGCTCGCGATGCTGCCTTGGGATGGAGTGAGCAGCAACAGCTCTCTGCTGGCAGCGGCCTTGGTCTAGGAAAAGAGCACGGTGTAGGCCCCACATACAACAAAGTTGGAGGCGCAACTGGCTATGGTACCTCTACACAACCTCCCTCTTCAAATGTCGAGGAGATTCGGGGCGGGTATGCAGGAGCGGCTGATAAGGTGAGGGAGGCGGAGGGAGAGTTCAAGATGCCGGGTAAGAATGTTACAGAGGATCCTAATCTTACTGGTAAAGCGGAGTTTGGGGCTATTGGAACCAGTAAGGATCCTGCAAGACTGGCAGAGTTGGATCAAGTAAAGAAGGCTGCGGCTAGTGGAGGTGTAGATTTGAAGGGTGAGCATCAGGAGAGAGGAAGCAAATTTAGTGGACTGAGTGATGAGGCTGCCTAACTGTCTTTACAACAACGCGAGTTTCAAATTCATTCGGCATCACTGGAATGATGTCATGTTCATGAGGTTTCTATTGAGAAGTTGGAGGCGTGGTGTTTCGAGTGGAAGACGCACGTGGGGCACTCCCGCGGCTAAATCTCGAGGCTCGTGCTCGGTAGGGCTGTGGACTAACGTCGAGGTGGCCTTTCGGGTACGCGTAGCCCTAGTTCACTCGCATGTCAGTGCCATTCCCTTCACTCCACCACCGATCTCTTGCGTGGTTACTTCTTTTTTAGTCGCAATCACCCTTGGTTTAGTTGTAACTGGGTCTGAGGTACCCTGATCGCGCAATTATTCGCCCAATATGAATGGGTTTCAAGATCATGGCCTCGATGAAGACGCTTTTGGGTCGTCAAAGGGAAATATAGTGAGCAGTTTCGACGCCTTTCGTAGGTTTTATTTCCCATATAACTGGATGTTTTATTGACACGCATAGCCAAAACCAAAAAAACATATCTTGTTCAAGGCCGTGATTCTTCAGCCTGGACCGTGACCCTCATTCTCACATGTATCTGGCTCGCGTGGACGGAGACCTCGCGCTGGTTCGCTGGCACAACAACACAAACTTTCTCTGTTGAGAAGGGTGTCTCGCATGATATGCAAATCAATCTCGACATCATCATTGCCATGCGCTGCGCCGACCTACATGTCAATATGCAAGATGCGGCTGGCGATCGCACACTTGCTGGCGATCTGCTACGCAAGGATCCAACGAGCTGGGCACAGTGGACGGGCAAGAATGCCGAGAGGGGTGTGCATGAGCTGAACCAGGGTATTGGGCAGGGATGGGAGGATGAGCAGGATGTGCATGAGCATTTGGGGAAGAAGCAAAAGAAGAAGTTTACGAAGACGCCCAGGATTAGGGGCGCGACGGATAGTTGTAGGATATTCGGGAGTTTGGAGGGCAACAAAGTTCAGGGAGATTTTCACATCACAGCAAGGGGACACGGATATATGGAGTTTGGAGAACACTTGGATCACAACTGTAAGGCCTTCTATTCCTCCCTTAATGAATCACAGGAGCACGGAACTGACCACCCACAGCATTCAACTTTTCTCACATCGTCCGCGAAATGTCCTTCGGTCCCTACTTCCCCTCTATGAACAATCCGCTCGACAACACTATCGCTCTGACGCCCACTCCAAACGATCACTTCTACAAGTTCCAATACTACCTCTCTATCGTGCCTACTATCTACACCGACTCGCTCAAAGCCCTCAAAGCGCTCGACTCTGCAGATTCCGCTAGCACTGCCGGCCTTTTCAGCACACACGCCATCAAAACAAATCAGTACGCCGTGACCTCCCAAAGTCACACCGTACCCGAGCAGAGTGTACCGGGGGTTTTTGTCAAGTTCGATATTGAGCCGATTACGCTGAGCGTTGTAGAGGAGTGGGGCGGGTTTTGGCCACTGGTTGTCAGGCTGGTGAACGTTATTAGTGGAGTTATGGTTGCGGGAGGTTGGGCGTGGCAGATGTACGATTTGGCGCTAGAGTTTTGGGGAAAGAGAGGGAGGCGGAGTGATGGGATGGGGATGTTAGGGACGCCGCAGGTAGAGAAGAAGAGCTGGGATTAGTGGGTAAATGTCGTGTAAGAACCCGTCTTACAGTGCAAGGAGGATGGATGTATAAACGCAAGACATGCTACAGCATTGCATTTCAAGGCGTTCTGGGGAGTCATGTAAGAAGACATAGGTTGAGTTTACACAGTTTCCGCATTTATCAATTGTTTCTGGCGATTCAATGTACGCTTTCCATCTTCTTGCTTGTGGCGGTTCTACGAGGAATCGAGACTGCAGCTGGCGGATGTGACAGAACTGGAGAAGTGCAAGATCTATGGCTACACGGGAAGACTCTTTTCAAATTTGAGTCCTCCTCTCGCTGCGATCAGATCATTGGACCAACAGCGACAATGAGAATGTTAACTGAGGAAATTGTCCCCTTTGAACCTTGGGGCTTCACCACGTTACCAGTCACGCATCCGGACTTGAACACATGCCATAGTGCTACCATCTCCAGGGCAATAATAGTTTCACGTATCTCCCAAGTCTGGTGCTTATGGACTTTCAATTCATTTGGATTGCGACTAAACGGGAACACTCGCATTTGTCAACAAATCTTCGTTCCAATACTGTGCAGGCTACTTGGTCCAACGCCATCAAAATGTCAACACTCGTACACTGTTTGTCCGGCTGGGGTTCGCTTTCATGGCACGAGCCTTACCTGCTTGCTGCAAGTAATTATTCAGTATCTCGGCCATATGACGGAGAGAGCCGATTACTCTTGCTACTTTTGGTGCAGACGACTGTGAAGTTGGGAGAACCGTAACAACTAATGATTAGTGAAATCATGATTTTTTGAGAAAGAAATAACGAGCCGGAGACAATGCTGAAGATTCCGCATCCTAGCATTAGGTATCGAACATTGGCATATGTACTCAGATAGTAGGTTGCATGATTGATGAGAGCAATGGCAAAGTCATGGTGTTTCTTCCTTTTTGGTAGTTCAATGTAGGATCAACCCCATTGAAACCTCTCCTCATCAACTACCGTACCTTCTTCCCAACACTTCTCCACCCACTCAACCCCCACTGTCCGCGCCAAACTCGTAGTTATGCGCTTGTTGCTTTTCCCCCCAGCAGGGACAATGACATGCGTCACACCCGTCGAATCATCATTCTCAGCCACTATCCCGCCGCCAAAGCGGACATAATTTACCACGATCCTTGCCTTGAGACTCCATATAGGGTCATCACTATTCTGAATAGCGATCTTAATATTAGAAAACATGTAGCTCTTCAATCTGTTGAGTTCCTCCCCATGGTTCGAGAGTTGGTTTAAAAAACCTAGTCTATCAAAGGCTTTCTTTACTTTCGGTTTCTCCATGCTCTCGAGCAATGCCTTCATTTCGTCAACATCCCTAATGCCCCGCGCATATGAGTCACCGTTACTATCGACATTGCTCTCCATGATGTCGAGGTCATGATCTTGCAGGAAGTACATGTGTCGGTTCGGTTCAAAGGGGAGTAAATACGGCAGCGCGCCAACATCTGCTTCGTTTTGGGCAATGCAGTCGCTCAGCCAGATAGGTTTGATGATGTTGTTTGTGTTCCGCTTCTCGAGAGATGCTACTTTGATGAGGCGTTTGTCGGCGACAATAACGAGGCTCTTGTCGGAAGAGTCGCGCTGCACAACTTTTCCACCGTTAGCTTTGACTAGAGCCTCGAGGTCTGCCTTGCTTTTCTTGGATGGATGGAGTTGGTCAGTCATGATGTAGAAGGTTAGACCTTCGAAGAGCTTCGACTCAGGGCCTGCGTAAGGAGACGTGACAGCTTCATTGCCCGCGATTACGAGTGGCTTCTTGGCGATCCTAGCCTTCTTGCGGCGGGACTGCTCGATTTTGAACTCCTGTTGTTTTTCTTCGAGAGTTTGCTCAACATTGTCTTGTAGTTCGATCCATTCATGTATGCTTAGAGCTTGGTCCCATCGTTTATCTACGCGGAGACGTTTGAAGCGTGGGAAACGGAGAGTGCGACCGATGCGAAATTTATCACTGCCTTCTACACTTGCTGCCTTGCACTCTAGAACGACAGAGTCACTGGGAAGGATCCACTGATCTGGCCGTTCGTATTGACGGTTTTCTGCGTGCCCCCCAAGCTCGATAATAGGGGGTGGGCGCTTGGGATCCCAATCTTTCCATTTTCCTTCTGTGCGGCCTCGTATGGCAGCGTAGTCTTCTCGACTGAAACCTCCTCCTACTTTGAAGAATGAGAAGCATTTCTCATAATCTGAATCGCCAGGTTTAGCGTTCTGTTTGACGCGTAAGCCACAAAGGAAAGAAGAATGAGCACCGCCTCGATGCCCTGAGCCATAATATCCGCCAATAACGACACAATCCAAGGATTCGCCGAACTCAGACATGTACTCCGGTTTGACCTTCATCCAATCGTTGTTACGTTCATTCAGGCGGTACATGGAACGAGGGTTTTTCAACACCAAGCCTTCTGAGGACTCTGCCACAACCTTTCGAAGTGCTGGTTCAACTTCAGTGTGCGAACGTGCATCGATGTATGGATGAATCTCCAAACGTCGATGGACATCCGTGACTGCACTCTCAAGTGCTCGACGGCGGTCGCGCAACATATATGGTGTCAAGAGCTTGTCGTTAAGATAGACGCAATCAAACACACGGAAAAGAGGGCGTTGGCCAGTGTTTTTGTTGGTTCTGTTCTCTTTCTCCGATATAGCAGCAGTTTTCAGAGTACCAAAGCCGACAATGTGATCTGTATCCATGTCCCATGTGATCATCTCACCATCAAGGATGATGTTGTGAACGTTCTTTCCAAATGCACTTGAAATAAAGCGTGTCAGTGCACCGGATTCTTCTCCTTCAAGGTGTTTGCCATAAAGATAGGTGTAGTCTTTGGCTTTGCGTGACCAAAAACCGAAAAGCCTGCCACCTGGTGCGGCAGGGTCTTCCATCATATGCAGCTGCATACGCTCACCATCGAGCTTCTCTTCGATCCAAAAATTATCATCGTCAGGATTTTGTTGGAACCTAGAGACAATCTTCTCGAACGAGCCGACCTTGTCCTGGAATTGCGCCAATTGTGGCTGGAAGCACTGCATTACACTAAGACCAGTGTTATCACCTTCGAGTCGGATAGTTGGGTTGTACAACTCCCAACATACACGTCTGAGGTTTGAGGATATGTTGAATAACTGCTCGGCATCAGGGTGCCACACGTCCAGGAAGGTCCTCTCTGTGGCACCAATCTTCATCTGACGAAGAATGATACGAATCAACCAGGCCATCTCTTCGGCATTCATCCTCCTATAGAACCTGTGGAAGATCTTGACCTGCTCGTCTTCTGAGCCAACTTGTGACAGTTTGTCTAAGGCATTGTTGACTTCGGCGATGCTCATGTCGCTGTACTGGGTGCGCATCTGGCGCGTGGATAAGACCTCATAGCAGCGACCTGCAAAGTCACCAGCTGTTGAAGAAGCCGCTTTGTATAGCTGGCCAGGCAACTTCCAATTGAGCATCTGCTTTGCATCATCTGAGTCTTTGCTGATCTTGGTGAGTTTGATCAAAACCTTGGCGATGGTTTTCTCTTTGAGACCGTACATGGCTCGATCACGATCTTTTTCAGGGACAATAAGTCGCATCGCCGGGTAAAAGTCATTGCCAACATTCTTGCGCCAACCTTTAATAAAGCGTTCAATGATGTTCCTCTTGGCTTCATGGGGCGATAGGTTCGAGTGACCAGAGGGACCAGCTTTTCGTCGTGGTCCAACAGGGTGTTTCCTCTTCTGAGTGTCCATCAATGGATCAAATAGTTCGGTGAAGAGGGTATGGAAAGGCGGCGTCTTGTGCTCATTCAAGGGACGAGCAGGGTACTTCTCATCTAGCTCTCCATCATGGCCATACATAAGCATGTTTTCACGCACCGCCTCAGCGTCAGACATACTTGTATCTTCGTCCATAGTTGATGCATCGAAGTTGAGAACTCTAGATGATTTGTTTATAATATTGCGATGTGAATAGGCAACTACCACAGGCAGACGCGACTCGACAGGGTAAGCGCGGTCGCGCTGTCAGATGAGGACTTAAACCGCTTACGGTCTAGCTCAATCTATTTCCAGTCCTGTGAATTGGCCTGTTATTGTGATTGCATACTGTTTCACTTGCACTCGTTTTCCCCTTCACTCATTCGTTCAGCCTTTCTCTTTGGGATTCTGTACCTCATAACCCTTCCCTGATTACGATAACTCCTCGACTTCCACACCAGCACATATACATTACCACCTTCAGTTCGATGGATGACAAATGAGCAGCTCCGTACGCAGCCGCAACGTCGTTCCGCAGTCGACCGGCGATACGCAGCATAATGTCCGCGATGCAGCCCTGATTGGAGCCTCTTCAGCCTTCGCCAAACCACCTGTCAAACCTCAGCATTCCACTAACACATACGCTGGAGGCAGTAATGGCGCACTCCTTGCTGCCACCAAAGTAGGCACGGGGCGATCAAGCACTTCTGCCGGCACTTCTACGTTGTTACAGAGAGATTACACCGGCGATAGCTCGCGGAGCGCAAGCAGGTCGCATTCCTCCCCGAAGCACGTCAGCAGCGCGAGTTCACTAGGTGTACCTGACAACGACGTTAACCGCGCACCATCGCCATCATACACGGCTGCTAAACTGGCAGCCGCGCGCCTCAGTCCCCTACGACCCATGTCCCAGGCCAGAGCTACGGCTACGATGAGCGAAAGGCAGGCGAACGAGTGCGATGTGCTACCACCATCCGGAAATGTGGGCAATGTCCTGGCAAGGCTGGAGCATCAGCGGCCGAGCCATCAACCGAGCAGGAGAGATGGCAGCTTAAGATCACAATCAGTTGCGGTTACAGCTGTACAAGATAAATCCACGGATGATAGCCCTATACCGCCAACCAACTCCCTTGTCAAAATGTTCGAGCAGAATCGGCCTGTTACCCCTACGCAACCTCCCCCCACATCTCCAGTTGTGGTCAAGAACTCGCAGGCTTCTGTCAAGTCACCTAAGCCTCGCCGCAACTTCACACTACCCCCAGAGCCTAGCGACAGTGCCTCTCTAGTGAGAAAGAAGACACATACGCCGCCCCCTGTGCCCAAGTCAAAGCCTTCGGTCGACGTGCCACGACCACAGTTCACAGACGGCACCAATGAATCCTCTCGCTCGTTATCTACCCAGATGCAGAACGCTTTATCAAGGTCGCCACCAGTCAAACAGAAGCCGATACAGTTGGCGGCTCTCAATACTAAGGCTGCCACTGTGCCAACAACATCTGAACAGGAACGACCGAAGCCGCAGGACCCGAGGCGCTCGGCGACTTTCAACAGGCGCGTCTCAACATCACTGGAGAGTAATGCACCGTCCTCGCCGGGGTCGTTCAAGTCAGCAAAGGAGGAATTAGAGGAGGAGGAGAGAGCTAAACCCGCTTTACCTCCACCACGACGATCGAACACCCGGCAAACGGAGTCCATTCCTGCAGACGCCAAGCTGTTGAAGCCTTCGATTCCACCTCCGCGAAGACAAGGTAAAGGCATATCTCCATTACAGGCTCCTGAACGACTGTCTCCACCTCACCGACCGTCGTCAGCTGTAGGCTCCGTGTATCATAATCCTTATCAGCGCGAGTCTGTCAAAGCAATAACGAAGCATTTAACCGGCGAGTCACTCTCAAGTGCCATCATGGGCGCAGCGCTTGCCTCTTCTAGACAGAGTTCGCCGAACCCGTCTCAGCCAATGGCTATCGAACCACTCTTCCCACCCCGCAAGCAGCACCATCACCATATGCCATTCCATCGTTCGCCATCCCCACAGAAGGGGTCCCCTTCAAAGGCAACAGGCAAGCTACGAACCACGATGCGAAAGGATCCTTCCCCACCGTCTTCATCAGACGATGAAATCGATTTTAAAGGAAAAGGCAATCGTATCATGGGGATGAAAGTGCGCAAGCACCCGAACAAACATCATGAGGGTCAGCGTAAACGGTGGCGAGACCAAATTACGGAGCGTGAACGAAAGCGATATGAGGGTGTCTGGGCCGCCAACAAGGGTATCCTCATATCTGCATCGAAATCTAGCTATCCTCCCGATGATGACCCCTCGTTGGATGTACTAAATTTAGTTGTAAGAGAGATCTGGACGAGAAGCCGGTTGCCAACACATGTTCTGGAGGAAATCTGGGCCCTCGTAGATGGGCGAGAAGTTGGCAGACTCACGCGGATCGAGTTTGTTGTAGGCCTGTGGCTAGTTGACCAGCGCTTAAAGGGAAGAAAACTACCTACACGAGTTAGCGATAGTGTATGGACGAGTGCGCGTGGGCTTGGTATCAAAGTCAAAGTTCGAGGCTGATTTGGGTTCACCTAATTGCCAAATAATCATGCATTGCCTGGTGTTCTGTTTTTCGAGATACCCACATTCAATCCAATTATTTTTGCTCTAACCCCCTACTTGGCCTCTTCTTGCATTGAAATCAACCCTGCGGACCGAACAAAGTTGGCTGTACTCCAGAACCCACCACCGAAGTCGAGATCGTACCAATAGTTCACCGCACAGCACAATCCCTCCTCGTTGCAGCTTTGTTTTACTTTATGGTACCATAGTGCCGGGAGATACAACATGTCACCTTCCTCCAATGTTACTCTCATTGGCCGCGCGTACTTTGAATACTCGGTAGTGTTCTGATCAGGTGCATCAGGATCCCACGTGGCAAATGGCACATAACACTCTGGTTCGTCAATCTCGACTACCAGGCTCTCTTCTCCTCCCCCACTCTCCCCCTTCTCGTTGCTAGTCTTCCTAGGCGTATACGTTCCTGCCAATACGCTCTTCTCGCCCACGCACGGCGCATCGCATGGCGGCAATAGAACAAAGTGTTTATGTCCTATGATTTGAACGTAGATGTTCTCATAGTTGTCCTTGTGGAGTGCAGTTACAGATGCGGAGCTACCAAGCCAGAAGTTCACTGCGTCAGGCGGCTGCGAAAGGGCAACCCGAGCGAACGGGATACTGGGGGGAACGTCTACAAAGAGGGATGTGTATTCGGCACGCAGGTTATCGTTTTGAGTTTGTGCGTAGCGGATAGGTTTTCCTTGAAGGCCTTGTGCGCTGCCTAGGCCTTGAACGCTAATGGCATCCAAAACCGAGGAGAAGGGCTCATCACGTTCGTATGGTTTGACGAAAACGTTTCCTCCGGAGGGCAAGGTAATGACGGAATCTGCATTGCCGTGTGGTGTTAGAGACACATTGACGGTTTGGCCTTCCATTACTTCCTTCAAGTAGGCAGCATTCCATTTTTTGCGCGCTTTCCAGTCTTTCGCACCGTTTCGAATCACGAATGGCCGATTGCGAGCGACGTAGCGCATAAACTCGAGTGGTGAAGGTTCCACATCAAGTACGTCGATTGAGGTGGGGTTCAGGTCATGATAAGTCGTTATGAGATCTTCTAAATATCAGAAACGGACAAAGTGAAAAGCAACAGAGGACATGTGTCGCAGGAGAAGAACAAGTGGTATGTAATGAGAAATAAGGAAAATGGAAGCACCTCTTACAGCATCTTTCAAGGTCCCACCAGTCTCAAGTCCAGTTGGTGCAGGTCTGCCCACACACATCAGTAAACGTCCAATAACATCCAAGCAACAAGGGAATTACCTGGCATCAGCTTGACCTGAGCTTCCTAGACCGATCACTTCATCGTCTACTATCATTGTGTATATTGTGAAGTTTGTCTATACACAGGATGCGCTCTGTCAAGCCTGAAGCCGGAGTTAAGGTTTTTAGCGTCGGTCTCAATCTCCAACTTCTGAAGCTCCAAACACCATCACTACACCACACTTCGACGCACGAGCCTTCTTCCCTCTTACGCTAGAGTCTTGATATAAGAGAAATGATGTTAATACGATAGTATACCATTCGATAGTTTTCAATATGTCGTTCCTTGGCCAAAAGTCGCGCGACCTCTGGTGTACCTCCTCCTATTTCTCTTACACATCCTACACAATCAGCGATTAACTTCTCGCCTTAGGGGCCAGCAAAACCTTTTTAAAAGGTGCCTTCGTGTTCCATATCGTCACAACCTATATCGGCAGTATCGGCCACACTTCTGGCGTCAGCATGGTCCCTACCATCCCACACTCCTTCAATAAGCGACCCTGGATCCTATACTCGTGCTTGCACCGACGTGGCCGCAACATTAAAGTCGGCGACGTGATCACCTACACACACCCGCTCTTTCCACATCAAAGAGGGTGTAAGCGTGTCATCGGCATGCCGGGTGATTTCGTCAGCGTAATGAGCGCTGCAAGGGAGGACGGCGATCTGGAGAAAAACGGTGAGGACGGTGATTGGGCAAATTTTAAGGAAAATGTTGTACAGGTCCCGGAGGGGCATTGCTGGATTGCAGGGGACAACTTGGAGTGGAGCAGGGACTCGAGACTATTCGGCCCATTGCCGTTGGGGCTGGTGAAGGCGAAGGTGCTTGCGGTTATAAGCCCATGGGAGAATGCGAAGTGGTTGGGGAATGAGGTAGATATGCATACTTATCAGGATACAGAGAAAGGGTGGGCGAGCGGGATATAAATCTCAAAAGGCTCTTGTAAGCTGACATGTTTTGTGTCATGTTTTGTATTTCTGGGCTCATCTTGCATGGGATTAAGATGAAAATAATAAATTCATGCGGGAATGCACATTCAAACAAACTTTTCAAGATCGACGATGTCATTGTGGGTAATAGAAAATGAATGGCCTTCTTCCTCTACGTATAGTCTAGCATTGGAAAGATTCTAGCAGTCAGTAGGTACCAGAATCATTAAGCACAAGTCTGTTTCAGTATGCCTACTATTGATAGAAAGCATGCCCGACTATACGAAGCCACCACTATATATCGTTGGATGTGACGATCTATGGGCGATTACGGAAGGTGTTGAAGAGATAATCTAAAGATCCTGCGCACATCGACGGAACAGAAGGCTACCTCCTTTCGTGATGAAGCAGACAAAAAAGCATTCATGACCTCATGCGTCATGGACTAGTCAAGTACACTCATAACTATAGCTCTTAAATTCCGCTATGAAACACTAATTTTTCTCCACGTTCTGAAATGTTTCGAGATATTCTCTTCCTAAAAACAAATCGGATCAATGCCTCTGACAAGGTTGTGCAATCTCGTATTTACGTGATCATATATTTCAGGAATTGGCATTTGAATATCGTCGCAAGCTCTGGACATCATTCGTTGTTAGAACTATAGGAAATCCTGGAACCAAATCGTGCAACGATCATTCTCCGAACATTTTGGCTGACAGAGAGCTAAATGAAGGACAGATTGATAAGTTTGTAAGAAAAACACGCTCGTTCTGTCAGCAGGAGCAAGAGACTTACCACTGATCATTTACTCGCGTCGTTGGACATGTCGACAAAACCTAACGCCCTACTAGAACTGTGCTTTGCGAATTCTTCTGCTGACACTCCCAAGCCTATGGACTGCGAAGAGCTCGGAGATAGCGGGTCGATTGAACTTTGGTCGATTTGAGGGAGCAAATATCAATGTTTGGATTGAGATAAATTAACAAGCCCAACGTATAGCTTTAACGTCAACAAAGTGAAGAATTACTTCTGTCTCTTTCGCAGTTAAGAAGGCAAGTAATAGAGATAAGGAATGGTAAGCAGTCGAGATATTAATGTTGTCTGGTGACATTAAGAATGAATATGCTGTACCCTTTGGGATACAGAGGACCGCTAACCTGGTTCCTCTCTAAAGCTAGGCGAGCTCTAAACTGAGCTGCACCTACGAGTTACATCAGAGCTGCCACTTGCAGTATGTCTCGCGACATTTGCAAGTCGCAAAAGCCATGGGAACAAGTCGTTCTGCATGCTAGGCCAATGAGACGTAAGTGCAGCCTTCACTAAGTCCACCTCTCGGCATCGTCTGTCTAACGAACGCTCATCGGTACATCCTATCCCTTCTAACCTAGTCCGGCTCACATTCCTTCTCCTCGTTCACGAAGAGATAGAAAGAAACCGAAGATAACCAGCGGGAGCAGGACACGAGCAAATAACTAGACATGTGATCCAGCCTGCTTTGGCGCGGTACATGAGCATTTGTCGGGTGACCGCCGCCTGGGTGATGGCTGTTGGCCATTGCGACGCGACCCAGAAAGTATTGAGGAGACGTGTCATAAGTCGCGACATTTGTATCACCTTCTCCATTTTATTGACATATGCCATCCGCCACTTAGTGTCCTTCCAATCCCGTCCACTCCCCAGCCCCCAGTGCCGTAGATGTAAGCATCGAATGGGTTAGACTTTACCTGGAAATTCTCTCTCCCAACTACCACAAAGTGTCTGATGAGGTATCTGTTGGTATAGCCTCGATGGATAGTATCGTATGGGAGATACGGAATGCTGCGCTCGGATCATGGTCTGTTGAGACGACGTAAACATTCTCCACTTTGGGTGTCTCTGTCACGAACGATATTAACTTCGAACATAACACTCTTCATGCTACACTAGAACAGACAGAATTCCATGGTGGAATAAGAACTGTTGCCGTAAATGAGTGCCTCCGATGTCATCGTTGTATCTGCTGTGTTGCCCATTCTTGTGTAGATGAAAAAGCTCCTGTACAATGAGACAACGTTACCGGGTATAGCGGATGATGTTGACAGCTGTGTAACATCTTCTTGTGAATCTGTTTTCTGAGTCAAGCATATTTGCGTCATTGAAACCATCGAGGTACTCGAGTTGCCTTTTAAAGTTAGGAAATGGCTCTTCGAAGGTATTCGTGGCTTCATTATACCACCGTGTAACGCTGTTATGTGTAGAGAGGTTACACTGTACGAGAAATCTAGGATCACCTGTTTATTTCTTATTATTGTTAAGCTGTTGGCATCATTGTAGAGAGAGACTGCAGGTGTTGCGGGTGGTTAGCCGGCTCGTGAAACACGCCATAAAAGAAAATATGCCATGCAAGTACCAGTGCCTTGCCTAAGCTATCAATGAGCCTTCTCTTACATTGTCTGTAATTTTTAGTTGACCTCAACCTGCAGTCTTCGTAGATTTCGTCCTTAGTTTCATCATTAAGAAGACGAGCGCATATGAGCTGATACAAAACAGAGCTGTGATACCTGTCTACATTATTCAAAATTAGTCCAAGGTATCTTCAAAAGGGAGCGGAAATACTAACTGATCTCCATCCATAGTAGTCTTGGTTTATGTTCATTGTCTTGAGATACTCTGCACCTGTACTGTATTCGCAGTACGCGCACATGGTCGTATTACCCATGTCAACAACATATCCCGCGTTGTCTGTCAAAAAGTTTTCGAGGTATCTTCCACAGGTTGTGTTTGATGGAAGAGGGATATACGTAAGCTCGTTGGCCTTACACTGAACCTGTACATGCCACGTCACCGGCGTGAGTAGACCTTGAACAAGGTATGTGAATGGATCGAGCCAGTACAACCAGTAGCGCCAGAAGGCCTGGATTTGCTTGTAAGGTACGACTACACCGCAAAAGTTGATGAGCGCTGCGCCAAGGATAATAGGGTTCGCGAGAGCAGCAAATAGTTCGTTGGGACTATATGCGGCGATGGCTTGGCCAATGGATGTATAGAGGAATTCATACACTGTATCTCTTGCATTAGTTTAAATATGACTCGTGTATAAAATCAAACTCACTAAGCATCTGGAAATAGACTTGTCCTGACAAACTGGCCTTGACTGGAAATCCAGCTGTGAAATACCATGTCGCAAAGGCCAGAGTACCGCAGATAATGAGCGCCGGGGTCTCGCTAACGACCTGAGCAGTCACAAATGCTACCCAATGGTATGTCTTGGATTTCTTCTCTCTTGTCTCAAAGATATTACGGTTCTGAATGAAGAGCGGTTGCATCTGGTTGATGCAACCGGGCGCCACGAAAATGAAGTTAAGAATGGCCATGAGACGGAGCTGCAAGTCAAAAGTGCCATTTCCAATCATCCAAAATGTAAATCCTCCGAACAGTCCATTAGAAATATGAAGACCGATTTTGTTCCAGATGTAGTCGGGATTGCGCCAAAGTGCAACAATTTGGCGACGAGTGACAAGCTTCATCTGATACCAGACGGGAGTCGCGAAGCTTGTTTGTTGAACACTTCTAGGGGCATTGGTGGTGCCAGCAGTAGGTACCTTCTCGAATTCCTCATCCCTATTAGCACTTAACTGCTCGAGTTTGGTCATGACATGGATACGCTCGGGGGAATCAAGCCACAATCGGGGCCAGTCGATTCCATTGCCAAAGCGGCCTTGAACGACGTCGACAATATGCTCAGCTGGGTTGCTGTCCTCAGGACATGGCACACCGTTTCTGCCGAAGTAGTCGACTACGGTGGCTGAGTGCTTGCCGATGGGACCAAAATATGTCGTACGGCCTCCACGGGCGAGAAGGAGTAGCACATCGAAAGCATCAAAGAGCGTGGCAGATGGCTGGTGAATTGTGCAGATGACTGATTGCCCGAACGAAGCTAGTTTGCGCATAAATCGACAGATTTCATGGGCTGACTGGCCGTCTAACCCCGATGTCGGCTCGTCGAGGAAGAGAAGGGTTGGTTTAGCAACGAGTTCAGTAGCGAGAGTCAGGCGCTTGCGTTGTTCGATAGACAGCCCAGAACCAGGAGCTAGAATCTTTTTTTAGTCACATTACATATAGTTTTGATGTGATAATACGTACAACCAACGATGGCATCTCGGAGTGGAGTAAGCTCAAGCAGATCCATAATGGCTCTGACATACTCTAGCTTTTCTTCAATGGGTACTTCATAGCTTTGACGAAGACTCGCAGCAAAGACAAGGCTCTCCCAGACTGTGGCAGTCGGCTCATGGATGTCGTTCTGCTCACAGTAGCCCGTAGTACGTTGGAAGTTTATGTTCTGAGGTTTGCCATTGACCAGAATACTCCCCTCGATTCTCCCACTGTCTTTTCTCTGGGCAAGAACGTCCATGAGCGTTGTTTTGCCAGCACCTGAACTGCCCATAAGAGCAACCAGTTGTCCCTGCTTGACAAATCCCGAGACTTTGTCAAGGAGATGAAGTTCCTTGCCTTCGTGGTGTACGAAATAACTAATGTCTTTGAAGGTGAACAGTGTCTTGCTGAACGTGAGTTGGCCAAGCCCCGCACTTGCACTTTGTTCTTCAACACACTCAACGTCTTTGAGTACGCTTGTACTGTGGCGGCGGCTGCTACGCTTAAATATGATTTTGGAGCCTGAGTCAGAATGCAGATTGAGCTCAAATCCAATAGCTGCCATGACAGCGAAAAATAACCAGAATGCAATGACAATGCCAGCATTGGGCCAGATGTGATCTGCACTGACCAAGTACTGAGATTGAATATATGATGATCCGTCGATAACTGTGGCACCGGGCTCGGTGCCCTTGACCGTGCATCCTCGAGGGCTGCTATCGTTGTAACTCGGCCCATAAGGAATAAGCTGAGGCTCTACGCAATCTAGAGTCATGCCTGACATTTCATTAGCCATAAGCGCTCCATACGCGAAAGTTGCAGGATTCAGATAGTTAATCCATCGAAACCAAGGATGCATAGTAGGGACGGGAATGAGATAGCCTAGGCATGTCAGTACTGTTATGTGATTACAATTTGGACATATTCATACCGCCATATAGAAGGTATACCATAGTGATCCAGCCACTTAATTGGGAAGCAAATCCGAAGTGACGACACCAAGCTCCAATCATCCGATAGAGAGATGCGAAGGTGAGAACGCAAAGGATAATGATGAACCACGAAGTGAAGAATTTTCCAGCATTCATCTGCTCGCCGACCATAAAATAATAAATGATCTCGAAAAGTGAGACGCTGAATATGACCAAGGGAATGTCGGTGATTGTGCAAGCAAACGCAAAAGCTGATGGGCGATTGAATGCCAAACGCTTGTGTCGCGAAACGATACGACGCCCCATAAAAGAAGCTGTTGTTTCCGACATCTTGTTCATGGCAAAGAACAAAATGGGGAAGAAAAGCGCACCAGGCCGAGGGAAAATCGAAGTACTGTTCTTGGGAAGGTTATAGAATAGACTGCCAGTCGTCAAGGCCATGACCAGAGTAGAAGTGATCTGCATAGCATTTGACCAACGGTCACTCCACAGAATCTGTAATTGTCTTAGCGTGTCAATATCATTCTCAATGTATGGGAGAATTCATCTAACCTGATGGTGCAAGCTCGGGTCTGTTTCAAGAAAGAAACTATATAGGGGCTTGTTTCGCGGGACAAGAACCTTACGGATCGATTCTTCACAATGTTGCGTGCCTCGGAGAGGGCATCAATCTCTATTTCTAGAGTCTCCGGGGGCCGTGTTTTTCTCTCTTGGAGCATATACTGATAGTGAGAGCTCGCGTGGAATAGGGCCTCAAAGTCTTCTACCGTATCTGGAACCTTGCCTTCATAGCCCGGACGCACTTTCCGCTCTGAATGGACTGCAACAGAAGTCAGAAAGTCGCCAATATTGGCTCCAGGGGGGCATTCAAAGCCCATGGTTTCGAAGTACATCTTGGCCTCGGACGCAGGACCATAATATATTTCTCTTCCGTCAGCGAGAACAAGGACCTTGTCAAATTGATTGTAGATGGCGTTTCCAGCTTGGTAGAGAGTTGCTACGATACTCTTTTCCTCTTCATCTGCAATCTTGCGTAGAAGGCGCGCAAAATCGAGAGCATTGCTCGCGTCAAGGCCTCGAGTAGAGTTATCCCAGCATTGAACGGGAGCCTAAAGGAAAGTCAGGATATAAAGATGTTCAGACAAGGTGGAGCTGTTTCCGGGTCATACTTTAGTGACCAAGACTTCAGCCAACGAAACCCGCTTTCGTTCTCCACCTGATACGCCCCTGATAACTTCGTTTCCGACCACAGTCGATTTGGTATGATTGATTCCCAGCTGATCCAGAACTTTGTCTCTCGTTGCGCTAATCTCAGCTTTGGTGTTGCCGTAAGAGAGTTTGGTCGATGCAGCGAAGTCAATCGTCTCTTGGACTTTGAGAGAAGGGAAGTGAATGTCGTCTTCGGTGTTCATAACAATCTGGTTACGAAACTGTTGCGCTTCCTGAGATGTAGCGTTTCCGTAGCGAACCTCACCGCTGACTGTCTCGAAATCTTCCTGATAGTTGGAAATGATTTTGAGAAGCGAGGTACATCCGGATCCCGGCCGCCCACAGACGAGGAGCTGTACAGTTTTAGCTTTGCATGCAAGATGGAATTATTGTCCCTACCATCTCCCCTGGTCTGATTTGACAAGAGATGTTGTGAAGAATGGTTCTTCTTGCCGGCTTATGGCTCAGAAGCGGATTGAACTCGTTCAGTACGGACAAGCATGTCGATGCAAAATCTTCCCCAACATCGCGGACTTGAACATTAACATGATTCAGAGTTACTGTGAGGCGTGTCTCAGGAAGTACAGAAGTCATGTCGCCAAACGATATAAAGGTGTTGTTGCCGCATCATAGGGAGGATAAGGAGCTTTATACGCCTTGCAGAGCGATATGTTGAGCCGTGAAAAGGGGCTTGAAATGTAAGATGAATCAGATTTTTGAGCAAATGGCCCACCTAGAAACGTTTGAGAACGTTGTTCGTTTGGACAAAAGGCATGTTCAGTGGAGAAAGTATGTGAGATTGACGTCGGACTTACGGGATTACGGACTTATGCTAGCTCGGCTGATACATTGAACTTCTTTGGTGGAAGAGGCCCCAAGCACCCTCAACCCTCAACTCTTAGCCACCGCCCTCCCAGTGCTCAATTCTTCAGCGAATCAATATGAAAGGAGCTAGTAACAAGATCTCGAAGGCTTGTGAACCCTGTCGGCGCCGGAAGATGAAGTGCTCCGGCGAGGTGCCTTGCTGTCAACGCTGTCTAAATCCAGCAGAGTGCGTTTATCGCCCTAAGCCTCGGATCAGAGGGCTTCTTAGGCAAGCTACGGTACCACCTGTAGAGCGCAATCCCGTTGAAAGCATAGGACCTGCCGGTATAAATGCGGCACCGAACACTCCGCATTCGGATGTGTATCACAGCGTGGCCGCGACCGACCACACTCCGCAGTCGGCATACAGCTCGCAATTATTTTATGGACCGTCCTCGAATTTTGCATTCTTACAGCAGATCCATCGGAATATCTTATCTGGTCCACGTGGTTCGCGTTCCGGCTCTGACGTACAAGAAGGTGGACCTGGTCTTGACATGTTCATTCAGAGATCCATCTTCTTTGGAACGCCCTCGAGTGATCCTATACCCTTTTCAAGCCCCGAGAGGGATTATGACCTTCTTGTTTCCAAAGAAGATGCTGCAAAATTCGCTCAGAATTTCAAGGGAACTTACCTTCCAATTATGGCGCTGCTTTCGCCAGCTGCTACAGATGCACTGTTTTTGTGTGTATATGGTGACACACCGGAATCTTCGCCTACTCCCAGAAGAGCTATGTGTTTCGCTATGCTTGCGATCGGCGCACTTGACAGCCCTCGTACCGATCTAGCCGAACTACTTTATGGCCAAGCTAAGAAGGATGCTATTGCGTACGAAGAGTACGTTTCGCTGCCCATGATACAGTTTTCCATCCTGCTGGCCGACTATCAATTGAATATGGGACGGCCAAACGCGGCTTATCTCCATTTGGGTACCGCCTGTAGGAAAGCCTTCGCGCTAGGGCTTCACCAAGGCACTATTGGCGTTCTCCCTGAACGTGACGCTCAGCAGCGTTGCAATACAATCTGGTGCCTTTATTTCTTTGAGATGTGAGGAAATACAATTATGCTCATTTCAACATCTGCTTACTGTCTGGAAGCTGGCTAAGTTTAGTTTTGGGCCGAAAAAACATGATGCGAAGGTCTGATCTCGCCTCCTATCCTTTTCCCGAAAAGCAGCCTGTCCTTGCCGCCCTTTGCCGATTAGGTATTATAGCAGAAGAAGCCATTGAAGTACTGTATACGCAAAGAGCTGCGTCACTTCGTGCCTTATATACTACAGCTGAAGGACTGTATGTACAACTTCGAGATTGGGGTAACATGCACAGCGTCGGCACCGAGGCCTTTGCTGATCGCCCAACGTTGACGTTGACACCGGTGGCATCGCTCTTAGTACACAGTGGTAAATATCTTACTCCAATAAAATTCTTTCTGGGAATACGACTAAATTCTTTACAGTCTATTTCCACACTATACTACTCGCCTTTCGGCCGTTCCTCATTGCCGAGTCGGCTCTTGCAGCCAACGGCATGTCACAGCTCTCAGGGGGGCTTTGGCTTCGGCAGGCATGTAGACGAGCTACAGATACAGCGCAAGATGCTATCTGCTTTCTTGACCAGATGTTCCAGAAATCTGACAAATGCAAGGTAGGATCTCGTTTACAAACACATGTGTTGGTATCGTCGAGTATTTACTATTCACAGACTATACGCTTTGCGGGATTCTTCTTCGAAACTTGTTGCGCTGTGCTCTTCTACGACAGTTTGCGGCACCCAGCAAAGCACCTGTATAACATGGAATACATACAGGTGGCTCTCAGATGCCTAGGCAGTATGGTAGCCGGAGAACCCATGAATACGGCAATACAGTCGATACTACGCATCCAACAAGTTGTTGAACAATCTATAGCAAGACGTGCGACGAATGAATCGGCACAAAGCGGCTCCAGTAATCCAATGCCAACGAGACCTCTGGACCGAGCCCAGTCAAACATTCAATTCTCGTCACTTGATCGTAATACTGTGGGATTCTCGAATGACTTGATTCTCTTCACAGAAAGAAACGACACTATTGAGCCTGTGTACCAACCTGGGGAGTTGAGCTTCGAACAGGGTGCGGACCCTTTGGCCGACCCTTTTTGCTTTTCAAATTTGGATGTTCTAACGACAGATCTATTCAGCTTTTTTCCTACCTTTGCGGCTGGAACGAACTCCCAATAATTCCTTAACATCGCGCATCGGCCTCCGAAGCTTCAGAGGATGACACCATTTTTGTACCTGAGAAGCGCTAAACGCACCCCTCAGTGCTTTCAGAAATAACGTGCACGAAGAAGGTCGTTTTTTGAGTCCTGATTTTTGGGCCCGTGCGCATCCTATGGGTTTGCATAGCACCTTCTGGCTCTCGTGATTTGGCATTGACTTAGCGTTGTTCAGTGCCAAAATGACGCTAAAGCTGGTTTATCAGCCATCTGTATTACAAAAGATATCTCATTACATTCGGCATCTCCAATGAGGCTCAGAAAGCTTAGATGCACGTCTCGTGATACTTTTTTGTCACGATTTGGGGTTACTCCTGCAGTATTGTACAGTTGCTACTTACTTATGGTCAGAGGCTGTTGCTTCCTGCGCAGTAGCGTTGTCTACTGCTAACTACATATATATACTGCGTGTAGCATCTCACAATAACAACTCAGTTCAATCCTCAAAAGTCTTCATGTCTGTCTCCTGCACATTTCCCGTACCATTTTTTGGTGTTGTAGTTTCGATGGCTCGTAGCAACAAGCAGAAAAACGTGACTCCGGTGAGCAGCGAGGCCAGTCAAATATCAGCGGAAAGTTACTAGGCCATTCGAACAACGCACTCTCATTATCGCGACAATCGGCCAAGCATTATAATTGGTCTGTATCCTTGCCTGGAAGACGCGCCACAATTCGTCTAACACCATTTAGTGCGAACACAAGGACTTCCTCACGTCCTTGGGGTACAACCCTGTTGCCTTTTACCTGTACTGGCTGCACTGCTCTCGGAGGCCAATTTTATGTACTTTTACATAAAATCGGAGAACATTGGCCTTCCCAAGCTTCGTATTATTGTCCAAGCCGTATGTTCGCCGACGGAGCGTTGATACGCTGCCTTCAAACTCGAAGAACAGCGCAAATATAAAAGTTGGACTATATGTGAGATATAAGCAGGTAAAAAGAGTAAGTAGATGTTATTCAGGTAACATATAGTCATAAATTCGTCCGAGGTTCCTTAATATCGAAAGAGGAAACTCTGGGTATATCCGGACAAGAAAGGGGTAGATTGACGTGTGTTCTCGATGAAAGGCATCACGTGACATCTCTTATCTGAGACTACCCAGCGCCGCAAGATATTGCCCTTTTCGGCAATATCATCCCGCATATCCAATCTATGGACGCTGTATATACTCAGAAAGCCTGGCAGCAATAATGAAGAACAGACCTCATGAACTGATTAACCTACACCGGTATATTAGCTAGCACAACCAGACGTTGACGCTAGCCCGTACCACGTGGGAGCAGTGACCGAGAACCATTATCATCTTTCCAGATATACGATTGTGATCGTGACCCCCGCATAAGTCGATACACGGTTGTGACCGTGATCGCTGCCCATCCCTTCCTCCCTACTCTCTCTTAGACCGCGACACTCCCCTCCAGCAGAGTTGTCGACAATCAACTAAGTGGGGCTCAGAAGGCTCGGATTTAATTGATTCATTACCTGTATAGGCTTAGCAATTACCCTTATAAGTTTCACCTCTTCCTTATTCGGTAAGCGCGTGAAATCAAAAGGCGGATTGAATTGATTGTCGACAACTCTGCCCTCCAGCAA
The DNA here is from genome assembly GCA_026120165.1 of Leptosphaerulina australis. Lineage (NCBI taxonomy): Eukaryota > Fungi > Ascomycota > Dothideomycetes > Pleosporales > Didymellaceae > Leptosphaerulina > Leptosphaerulina australis. Next base: position 23,512 of record JALRMI010000382.1, read on the forward strand.
GGTGCAGGTCACATTACCTCCCGGACCTATCCAAGTAGGACCCGAGACGGTATACTGACAGAAAATGTCACTAGAATAGCGAATCTAGGAAGCATGAGCGGATGATGATTGTCCCCAATGATTTGAGCGGGGAAGCAGAACTATATACCGAGGACAATAGTAGTCATGTGACTCTAGTGACAGAAACACTTGTGACTTCATTCTCGAAACGCTACATCGACAGACGCCGGATCGGACAAGAGAAAAATTTTCGGCGTCCTGTAATTGTATGTTGAAACCTCGAGCAAACATATCAGATATGATGCTGACAAAAGCTCAGGTAGGTGGGGTACCTGCAGGAGACTGCGCCAAGGATGTGTCACAACGCACCTGCTACTCACAGCCTCGTCTTCAGGTCACGAAGCAGTGAACATACCTCCTTCTTCTCACCTACGTGGTATTACTGTATAAAGTTTATCTTCTTCTTCTTCTTCTGCAGGACTAGTACTAATAGATAGGTACAATGGCCGTCTCCCCACCTTCTGATGAGCTCAACGGGTGGTTTATCAAAGACATTTCCCTATATCATCCTGAATACTTTCCCGGCGAAGAGGGTGTGAGCCTGCAGGACATTCGCGATTACTATCTGTGGCATCAAAAGTCCGAGCTCGATCCCGTTGTCGAGGCCGCACCTTGGTACCTGATCGAGCCACCACCTGAAGGAACTTCTCGTCTCTGCAACATATGCAAGTATATCGATTTTCGATGGCTGCTTCATAATTCAATTCGCAATGATTTTGGTCCCATACTGCTCCTACGACACATGCTCACGTATCGAACCCTGTGCAACTTTTGCTGTCTCGCTGTTACCGCTCTCTGCACTGCTGATGGGCAAGATCTTAGTGTGGACGACCTGGAAGATGGTGATGATGTCATCGGTTGTTGGATCACATCCAGAAAGCCGTCTTCAGAGACAGGCTCTGCAATAATGTCAATATCGCGCCGGAAACTGTTTGTCACTGGTGGCTTTGTGGGTCAGGCAGGCTTCATGCAAGAGATTGGGTCAAGCGAAGACAACTGCCTAGGGCGTCATGTAGCCTCATATGCCGACCTCAGCCTGGTGCAAACCTGGTTCAAGATCTGTGAGGAGCAACATCTAGACATACCGTCGCAGGCGCGACTGTTGGACTCTGCTCCGGAGGTGTCAAGCTCAAATCTACAGCTACGCGTTATTGATGTCCAAGATATGTGTATAGTGGAAAGAAACGATGGGACGAGATATGCCGCATTGAGCTATGTTTGGGGTAAGGTTGATCAGCTAAAACTGCTGATGTCAAATCTCGAAACTCTTACTACTAAAGGTGCTTTGTCTCATGAGAAGCTTGGTTGCCGACTACCAAGTACGATTTCGGATGCGATAAAGCTCACGTTAGCACTCAGCGAGCGTTATCTCTGGGTGGGTATGTCATATAAATATGTAAACCAAACTTTCTTCAGGCTGACTTCGTTTTCGCAGATGCTTTGTGCCTGATTCAAGATGGACCAGACTTTGCGGCTCAGGTTCAGAATATGGACGAAGTTTATGGCAGGGCAGCATGGACATTAGTGGCAGGCTCGGCTGATAGCGCAAATACGCCTCTACCTAGATTAAAACAACAAAGAGCCTGCTCTAAAGTCTCTCAACACGCCGAGTCGATAATCGACATGACTGTCGGCGTCGTTTTGCCTTCCCTCCAAGCACAGCTTTCGAAGTCGGCCTGGGACCAACGTGCGTGGACGTATCAGGAGAGCACATTGTCCAAGCGACTGTTGGTTGTAACCAACTCACAGCTTTTTTTCACTTGTCGCCATGGCTACACCTACTATGAAGATACTAGGGCTGAGGATATGCCACCATCGCAAATCGACAGGACTGGCCAGCTCTTTGGCTCAGCCACAAGCGCTGCCACAAATTTTGAAGTTTATGCAGATGCTGTTGCCGAGTACACCAGTCGTCAAATGTCTTACCCCGAGGATGGACTCAACGCAATCTCGGGAGTGTTGAGTCAATTTCGCACCTGGTTCAGATGTGACTTTCTGTCGGGCTTACCTTCCACTGAACTAGACCAGGCACTCTTGTGCTACCCAAAGGGCAACATAGTACGCCGTAAGGATCAATTTGGTAATGCCTTGTTTCCTTCTTGGAGTTGGGTCGGTTGGGTCGGCGAAAGCGGATACTGGTCTGGACTGGCGCTGTCATGCATCCGATGGAAACTCGCTGACTCAGCTTCTACCACGTTTTGTACCTCCGATGACTTGAGGAGACCGGCTCGTGGTCGAGGGTTGGTTGAGTTTAAGGGTAATTGGAAGGAAATGGGAGCCACAAATCTGGAAAACGAAACGCCCACACTTGAAATGTACACGTATGATGACTGCTGGTATGAGCAACAAGACCCTAAAACGTTATACCTTCATCCAGTATCAGCTCAATTCGAACGGGATGCTCACCCTGCGTCCAAGTGGAAAGTCGGTTGTCTTGAGTTTCAAGCAGTCACATGCTTCTTCAACATAACGGGTTCGCATGCCAAAGACAACGCACTTTTGAGCTTACCTTGCTCTCCTGGTAACCATGCTCTTTGCGCTTTGAATGTTCACAATTCAGCAGGTCACATGTGTGGCACTGTGCATGTTCCAGCATCGTTGTCTGTTTCACTTGTACATGGCAGGCACGAGTTCATCCGGCTTTCGCGAACACATCTCTCATCAGATGGCACCCGCCATTCTGATCTAAATTGGGACATGAGTGAGGCTTCATCCCCGCCTGTCAGGCTGCTGCAAAGGCCTGAAAATCTGGATGGAAATGATATGTTTGAGGGCAACGAATTTGGAGTTGATGATGGCTGCATGTTCGATACTGATGTATTTGACATTGATGAGCCTTGGTGCGTCTTCAACGTTATGCTCATCGAGACAACTGGAGAAGTTTCAAGGCGTGTTGGCCTTGGAAAGATACATGTAGCAGCTTTCACACAAGACGAGGGTTCTTGCTGGCGGGACATCGTTCTGGCATGATTATCCCTACGCGCGACTTTTTTGCGCCCAGTCACCATTACCGTTCCTTGACATCCCGAGACTTATGATGCTGACACAAGGACAGATATTGAATGCTTGTCAACCAGTGTTATTTGTTTGACCTAGAGTTAGAGAACCTCAAAGGATATACGTGTACGCATGGATCGCTCAGCGAGGCGATCGCCTTCCCAAAAGACAACATAAACCCGTGTACAAATGTTGCTCGGTCCTATCTTAACAGCGCGATAATACATAAATTGTCAGTGCCTAGGTAACTACCTCGGCTCTACGTCAGTTAGGGTGGATCTGTCGCTAAGCCCGATTTGCTCTAGTTCGATTCTCTTCTATAAATTTCCATAGCTCAGATAGAAACCAACAGAACGATTCTGCACTCCTTGTTCTCACCAAC
>JALRMI010000383.1:0-26901 GCA_026120165.1 Leptosphaerulina australis
ACACCTGCTTAAGCCAGGCAACACCAAGGTCATCGTTCGTCCAGCCTGTTGGTGATACCCCAAGGTACAGTGAGTGCTTCTTTGGGTCAACATCTCTCGCCCAGTTGGCTTGGAGCTTCTCTCCGGTGGCTGAAAAGATCACTGCAGGGAGTAGGGTCGTCCCATCCGCACATATGGCCCCAATCACGGTTACCCAGTCCCGGTTCCCATTGTGAGATGCTTGTTTGAACCGTTTCTCTTTGTGTAGTACCTTATCAAAGACCCTCTTGGTCTTACTAAGCACCCCGATCATAAATCCCTTCTCATCCATATTGTATGTGTTCTCACGGAGGACATCAAACTCCGTCACTTTGCCATGCGGGACATCAAAATAGAGGCGATATCTTTCACTACTATCAGCGTTGTGACGATTGGTATCCATAGGGGTGGTCCAGGCTGTGGTAAGAGTGTTGGAGTTCCTAGTCAAGAACCTTGTAACCCAGCTATCAGAAGGCTCCCATCGACACAAGAGCGTTGCAAAATTGATTATCATTTGTCTCTTAGGTGGAATATTTCTCTCTGTGAGTCTTCTGATGTAATGCACAAGCTCCACCTCATCGCGTGGGTGTAGGAGACGTTGGTGTAGTTGAAACTCTGCGTGGGACGTTCTCCGACCCTGGTGGTGTTCCGTCAATGTAGTGCTGGAACAAGAATGTTTTTGGCAAGTGCTCGGTACGAAAAAGAAGCGCCTGAATTCAATCTCTTTATTTCTGCAAGGGCGCTCTGCAAAGTCACCGTGGTGTTGACTTGCTGGGGTGTGCAAGGTGGGTGTGAAAATTGGTGGGGTGACCCGGGCGGTGACTTGGCACGGTATAAGAAACGTCAGCTTTCGAGAATTGAGAGTAACGAAGCAGTGCACAACGTTTCTTGAAGCTCTGTTGTTACTTGCTATTGCCTATCGTCAATGACTACCTGATCCTGCTGCTGCTGTCACGATGAGCTGCTCTGCACTACGTTGGCAGCTGCAGAATATGGCAAGGAATTTGTCTGGCATCACAATCGAGCTAAGTCATGAGGTGCACTCGGTATTTTGTGAATAACCCATACCACTTGCTCGATCCGCGCGATACCCAATACGGCCAAAAAGTGACCTATTACTTCTTGATGATATCAACACCTAGGCTTTGTGGCTTAATGTGCTTAGAGAGAATTGATTTATTATTACAAGGCAAGAACCTTGCCGTTCCAATCCACGTAACCGCCATTCGGAATTTTCATGCTTTCCGCTGTGCCAAACGCCTCGATCGTCTCCGTAATACCGCTTATGCATTCTGCCATATCGTTTTCTCCGTAATAATCATTCATCTTTGTTGGCAGGTATCCAGGATGTATCGCTAAGGTTATCACCTTAGATCCCATTTTAGCCAGATCAACAGCCACAGTCTTTGTAAGCTGGTTGACAGCGGTCTTAGATATACGATAGCAGATATTGCCACCGGTGTGATTATCTACCGGCAAATCAGCCATCATACGTTGTACAAGACGAACTTGGTAAGACCATAATAACTGCACTCACCTGTTATGCTTGCCATATCAGACGACATATTGATGATCTTGCCCCGTTTCGCCTTCTGCAAGGCTGGCAGAAAGGCTTTACAGGCCATGAACGGCCCCTAAATTCATCTCATATCAGTAGCAAACAGATAACTGTTTCTACGTGGACGACTCACAATAGTGTTGACCTTGAAGTGGCTAAGTAGGTCCTCGTCTGACTGTTCTGTGAATGGCTTGTCGTCCCACAAATTGCAGAGTGCTGATTGGAAGTAAGGTGTGTTAGCTTAAAACAGAAGACATTTAATAGTGACAAGAGAAGAATGAGTGCGACGGACCTGCACAGTTGATCAGCACATCGAGCGGAACGTCTCCGAACTCCTCCGCTGCTACCCTGATCGAATCCCCATCCAGATAGTCAAGCTCAAAGGTCTTCACGCCAGTTTCTTTGAGCTTTGCATCACAATATCAGCTTATGTAAATGCGTTGCAAAAACTGGCTCTACCTGCTGAACAGAGCTATCGTCGTGAGTTTCGGGTCTGTAGGTACCGTAAACGGAGTAGCCCATAGCAAGGAATCGGGTTGCGAGCTCGAACCCGATACCCCTGTTCGCACCTTTATCTATATTAGGGACCAGAACAACGTTAAATGAATATCTGATAATCCTTCACTTGCCTATCACCAGAAGGGTCTTCATGACTGGTAAGAACTTTGCAAATTAATGTGGGCGTGATGTATATGTTCAAGCAGCAACCGCGAGGATTTCACACGAAACAGCAGATATGCCATTTATAAAGCAGAGGGAAACTAAAGCATGCAGCTTCTTAGCTTCTATCCTAGCATTAAGCTTACGCGACAGTTACGCTAGCATAGTGATTTGATGGAAGGGACGGGAGCCTCACCTATCCCAACAGTCAACCGTACACCTCGTCGGCAGCCTTCTGAAGATTCATCCCTCATCATGCATCTCGGCCCACTCATTAAGTCGACATAAGCACTATTTACCAGCCGCCTACTGCCATCACCCTGCTTCGTCTCCATAGATGTTTTAGCTTTTTGGAACACTACGCATGCCGTTTCGTTACTGCCTCAAGCCGCCTCGAATGCTAAAAAAGGCGGAAAGCTTGCTCTTAACAAGTATAATTCTGTATTGAGGTACAGTCAAAAGATAGCCGGGATCGTAACATGCGCGTGTGAGTAGGTTGCATCGAGCAACAGTATTGTGCATAGCCCCTAAGATGGGCCGCGATCAATTTCGCCTTTCTCGTCCTCACTCTCTTGAGTGAAACTCGGAAAAGATCATTGTCCATGGAATGGCGGTCTGTGAGTCTTTGTGGAGCTGCTTGATCCTGCAGGCTTGCCTGCCCTGCTAGCGGGAGCGCCAGGGTACGAATGAACCCCTCAATGTATCCTTTAACCTACCCTAGCGTAGTAACGTGTTCGCTTCCATGTCATGATTGGATTTGGAAGGCGCAGTACTGTGTGTCAAGACAATCCCCGCACCTCTTCGGCGGATGTTCCGCTTCAAGATGGGGACGTCGTTTGGTATTTTTTTCATGGGCCACCACTCAGACATGAGACCGCTTTGAAATAAAGTTATGTGTTGAAATGTGCACCTGAGATACAGTGGAAAGTGGTTGAAATAGTGATCGGTTAATGGATCGACTAGAAACATGAGGGAAGGGTATTTGTACCTGATAGTCACATGGTCATTCTTCACATGGTTTCAGCACCATGATATTGTCTGTAATGTATGTTCATGCTCCGGCTACCATGTGTAAAGTGCGCGACACGATGGAGATTATTTCATGTTGCGTAGTTCAATTCGGCTTAATCCCTGCGAACAACAGCTGGGTTCATTCAACCTGATTAAGCAAAAGTCGAGTCGTTTCAACCCAGCAGATGGACACAGGCAACTTAATTACGATGCAAAATAATTCTTAATACCTCGTCATCCAAAAATGCAGCTATGAATGACGGATAGTGTGAGTGTATCCGGACAGGAAAGGGAGAGATCGATGTGTGCTTTTTCGATGGAAGCTCCGTGATATCTCTCACCCGAGACTACTGCAAGTCTTAATGTGATAACAGTACGAAATGACATGTCATTCCGTGGCTGCATTGGGTATAGCGCGGTTCGAAACAAGTGATACAAGCCATGCATAAATAGATAGCCACGACCAGCATTGAGAATAGAACCTCAAGAACTGATTGACCAGCCTTGGTGTACTAGCTAGCACAACTGAACATTGATGCTAACCCGTACCACCGAGGGGGGGGGGGGGGCAGTGACAGAGAATCATTGTCGTTCCTTTGGATATACGGTCGTGACCGTGATCACTGCACATCCCTTCCTCAAATTCTTCCTTCCATTCGCGACGCACTCCTCAACCAGAGTGCAGGTCACATTATCTCCCGGACCTATTCAAGTAAGACTCGATAGGGTATACCGACAGGTACAATGCACGTATGTAAGATTACATAAGCACAAAATTTACATCATGTTGAGAAACGTGACTGCAGTGCAGGTCAGTGAAATCAGGCCCCTTGATATGGAAGGTGGTCAGGGTCCCAAGCGCATCATAAAAGGGAAGCTTCACTCAACTTGTAGAACTTAACGAAATCAACACAGTCCACAGCCACTTTTGACTATGAGAACGTCATGTCATCTTAATATATTACGTATTTAGGAACTCATTTATAAGAATTGCACGCATTGTACATTGGATTTTTGTTATAATAAGTGGCAGATGAAAAGCAGGCAACTTATTTGTAGTGTCCTGAAGGTCTGATTAATTGACAGTTTTCAACTTTGACTGTGTCACAGTTGTATGAAGTATGCATGAGTAATTGGCGCATGGAAACGGCATCTCTATGGACTCGTTATGTATCTGTGCCAGAGTTTAATCGAGTGACAGATGCATACGTCACCAAAGATACCTGACTACTCTATGCACTCGAACGAAACGCAAAGTTATCTAACGGAAAGTAATGTGGTTCCCCCCATCTAGTGGCCACCCCTAACCAAAATCACACCTGTTACTTGTCTATCCTCTTCGCACCACAACAGTACACCAAAATGCAACTTGACCCATATTGTTATTCAGAGGCGTCGCTATCTTCTTAATCTACTATTTCTATGGTACAGGTGGGTGTGTTGTGGCCAAGCTTACCGCAACGCCCGCAGTGCTTCTGCCCACGCACTCTCTTTGCAGGCTGTTCAGATGTCTTCTCACCACCGCCATCCTTCTCAGCTATCAAATCAAGTACATTACCTACTTTAAGAGTCTTTTCTGTCCGATAATACTTTCTTTTACGACTGCGCTGCTCTGTCAAGGTGTCTATCGCCTTGCGAAGACCTGCAATTTCCCTAATCTGCAACACCGAATTACGGCCTATGGTAGATATGCCTTTAGCAAGCGAGTCAACAGCCTGCAGAAGAGGTGAAATAAGTGATTCTCTATTGTTTTCTATGATCTCATGAACTAGTGCTGTTTGTACCTCTACTTCGGGTAGGTTGCTTGGTGTTTTGGATTCCCATGGAGCGTCCTGTGGTAATGGTGGTGTCGGCGTGCGAAGCACCACATCAGGCTTCGATAGCACTCGCTCTGGGTCATGGGGATACAGTACAGCGCCTCTGAAGCCTGCTAGGATATTTTGTTCTGTGATGGACGTGTCAAATGCGGTGTGGAAGGCCGGTAGGAAGTTCTCTTTCTTGACTTGCGTGCTTGAGTACCGTGACCAGTTGTCTATCTTGGTGTAGTACGCCCGCTTTAAGGGAGCAAAGCAGCCCACGTCAAGCGGCTGCAACAGGTGTGACGAATGTAGATGCATGCAGAGAACAATGATTTTATGTTCCTCACAGTATTTGTAAAATTCCTTAGTATTGTGGCTCCCATGACCGTCCATAATCGGCAGACAGTACACGCCTACAGTACGCTCCTTTGTATGTGCAGCAAAGTGCTTCAACCACGCTAGGGCAAGCTCACTTGTCGTCCAGCCATTTGGGCTGACCTCTATTGACCAATCGCGAGGAGTTTTTGCGTACCAGTTTGATATAAGGACCCTACCAGCAAAGATGACGAAGGGCGGGATAGCCCATCCCGCAGCGCAGATGCCCTAGATGATTGTGACCCACTCACGGTTGCCTGGCTGAATCTTCTTAGGGTTGCTTCGCTTCTCAGAGGCCGCTAACGAACTCTGAACAAAGATACACGCGTTACAATGCGCTAGTTCGAGCTGGTGAAGAAGACAAAGGAAAAGTACGGCATTCTGGACGAAGACACGCACAACTTCGATGAGTCTGGGTTCATGATGATGGGCGCAATAAAAGCCAAATGGTTTTCACAGTCATATGGACGGTTGCTTCGAAGCCTAATCTCTTTGGTACGCGTCTTGAACCTGTCTGCCCAGTGCTTGCCAACAGGTCGTTCACCCCGCGTGGCCAGTAGATCATTTGCCATTTCTTCAACCATACTCCTTGTAGCACCTAATCCTTTGGATTTTTTCTCCAAAGTACATTGAAATATTGTCTCTTCCCCTAAATCTGTCAATTTCTTCGGATTGGGCTCAATTTCACCCCATGAGCGCTGTCCAGCGCGTCGTCGTCTTAGCGTGGTTTGAGGGATATTAAAAGCTTTGCTTGCATGTTTTATACTATCTGGTACAGTGTCTTGGGTAGCCTGAGCAGTAAGGAATATTGTGCCTCCATTATAGGTTCGCTGTGTATCGCGTTGTGGCGGCATCGTGGATAACAGACAAGTGATGGGAAAAGTTCGTTAGGGTGGCCACTCGGTGGGGAACCACGTTACCACTACTACCACCACATTGGACTAATACTATCGTACTTCAAAACTGCTTCATCTCATGCAAGGTAACTTTCACTGGTGTGCAGCATATATTCAACATTGGGACGCAAGAAAGATCGACGGAATTGTAACTCTAAGATGAAAGAAAGCTGGATTCTGGGTAGGGAGCAGGCATTTGGAATGTCTTGTTGGGATTGTAATAGTTGAGGCAATCAATAATAGAAATCAAACCGTTAAAAAAAGTAAGTTGTTGGGAAGGATGAAATTTACGATGAAACGAGCAATTGTATCTAAAGATAGAATGTGTCATGGTGAAATATTATTATCAATGCTCTGGCATTTGACTAATATCAGATTGGCACCTCAATTCGTAAGTTACACAGTGAATTGTGTTTCAAATGACGTACTGTCACGTGTTTACTCTCAGGTTGCGTATATATTCGCTCTCTGTAATTCACTCAATACAGCAACCTCCTACTTCGTTCATGTCTGTCTATTCCCATATCTGACAACTTGTTATTTGGTAGTTGCTCTGTTTTACTTTTTTGACTACTTTACCGCTGGTTTGTTCAGAATGTCTCGATAAGAATCGACGGTAGGAACCCAAGCCATGGCCATCAAAGAAAACAGATTAGTAGCTAGGTAACCATAATATATTTTGTTATAAATTGAGCCTATCAACTCCCAAATCTGCTTGCTACTTGTCAGATGAGAGGCATTGTCAGAAGGAGAGATTTGGTGAACAAACCCAGTAAAGGTGACCGTGTCTTCTAACTTGATTCTATCTTCACTCGGAGAAAAGGGCTTGGCGCATGTATATAATGCTCATGGACTCGGCCCAGAAGAAAGACAAGACAACACCCATCAATCTTCACTTCATCGCACTTAAGCAACTAAATCTCACACTACGTATCTGAGTACTGCGCCCCTTCAAAGCTACGGGTTGTGACAACCCGGAGGAATGTGATTAAACAATCCGGATCTCCCGATGGGTAAGTGTGCCGTCTATGTATGTTGAATCAGCCCGGTCCGACTGGATGTTTCAACCAGAGAACCGGGTTCTTTTAACCCGACTGTCTTTGAAAATTCGGTTTATATTAGCCCGACAGACGGTTCATAGGAATATTGTGAGTAATGATGTATCCAGTGCATCATCACATATTTGAACGTGGTACGACGATTGTAGTCCCTCCATACGAGGCCGTCGAACAACTCCTGAAGCTGACTCACGCGAGAGCTGAGAAGCATCACCGGCAGTGACTGATGAGTAAAGCAACGGAAGAAGTCGGTTTAGGTTGGTTAGTAACGAGAAAAGAAATGACAGACCAGTGACGAGAAATCAACCTTTGTGTCGGTACAAATAAATGTGTTACATTCACTCTTCTTTGCATGAGTGCGCTACTCCCCTTGGGCCTAGCGAAACCTTGGCGGTAACGCATAGTACATAAGTCGAATCTGTACCTTTGTTTATCCACACATCTATCAATCAAATTAGAATTCAGATCTCTGTCACCCGTACATGTACGTAGTCCTTCCAACATTCGGAGCATTTCTATCGCCCTTCGGGCATGTCTCCTCGTCTTCTAGTGGTAGTCTCTTTCCTTGTCAAAGTTCTATGAGCTTGATTTATTTCGAGCTATATATTTGATAATGTGGGTAATTGTGAGTATATCCAGAAAAGGAAAGGTCGATGTGTAATTCTTCGAAGGAAGATACACGGCATCGACCACCCGAGATGACTGCAGGTTGTACTGTGATAACAGTGAGGAACGACAGGTCGCTTCGTGACTGCACTGGGCACGGCTCGATTCGAAGCCAGTATAAATAGATAGCTACAACAAACATCAATGAGAGGAACATCAAGAACTGAATAACCTACAACGGCACACTAGCTAGCACAACCAGACGTTGATGCTAACCCGTACCACGTGGGAGCAGTGACGGAGAACCACCATCACCTTTTCAGATACACGGTTGCAACCGCGATCGTTGTCCTCATCCTCTTCCAAAAGCTCTCTCCCAATCTAGGGCACTCTCTTCGATAAGGTGCAGGTCACAATACCTCCCGGACCTACCCAAATAGGGAACGAGAGGGTATACCGACAGTAATCGCAAAAGGTCAAATTGTAGTCCCTATAGTCTGCATGATCCTGCACTAAAGATGATCAACTAGCTTGGTTTCGAAAAGACTCATACTGTTTTGGTTAAATAATGTCAGGTGGAATGGTGTGAATAGAGTATATTCTGTGTTCTGTATGGACGGAGTCCATGGTGCAATATATATATACTGTTGGAACCCAGGATGAGGATTGGCAACGACTATACAAGACGTCGGCTATGTGACAAGAGAATTAACATCAGACGCATATCGGACTGATGTCCGATATTACTTCGTACAATGATGCCCAATGCCCCTTCATACACGGACGAGTGGCACATACGTTGGGTAGACGAGTTCACGCGTCGTCTCTCATAAAGAGACGACGATCCAACGGTAGATAATCAATCAAGAATAGATAATCGATCAATGCATCATCGTTAGACTACTTTTTCCTTTTCACCGCTTTAGCACTAGTGCTAAGAGGCCTACCAACATACACAGAAGAAGCCCTTCGGTCCGATGTGGCAATAGGCCATGTTGGATAACAAATAATGCCATATGAGTAAGCTTCTTTAATTGATTGTTCATCAATTTGTATGGAACGACCCTAGGGGAGCTCTCGGTCTCCTCTTTGATTGCTTCACCTCGTTTCTTTTGCAGTAATGAGTCCTCACTTCCTGCCTTATTTACTGTCAAGTTCCTTTCCGATCCGCTATTGGGCCTCGGCGACGGGTATTGGCTTTTCCGCCATTGCACAAAGCCGGAATATATGCCTGAGATGGGCAGCACCCTCGTCGTCAAGGTAATCAACGATGGCTGAGTCTTTTTGGCGTTACTAAGCGTTTCTCTCCAGTGATGATTGTTGCAACTTACGGATCAAGCTCCGGTTGTCAAACATGACAATTGTCTTTGGCGCCCAGCGCACGCGAGCCTGAAAATCGTGGCCCATCATCATATGATTGAGTAGGAAGTCCATCAGCATCTTAGTCTCGGCTTCCTTAAGCCCGACAATCTTGGTCATGAACTCGCCATTGAGGAACAAGCATCGCTCACCAGTAACAGGATGTACGCGCACGAGAGGGTGAATTGTATCAATGGGATCCTTGCGTGAACGACCACCAAGTGCCTTCGCATGCGCAATCATCTTCGAGGACGTATGAAGGGCTGAGCAGCTGTCGAGAAAGGTGCGGAGAGCAGGGGAAAGACGACTAAGAAAAACGCATTTTATTAGTTGACAATCCTAGAGGGCTGATCTATTCCACAACGTACCGATAGGCCTCTCCTGTAGAAGCAAACACTGTGTCACCACCCACTTCAGGCCCATTCAGCAAGCCGAGCATCACGTATCCCGGTGGTTGGATCTCGTAGCTGACATCCTGGTGCCATAGACAGGATGTCAGGCGAGCTTCCATAAAACGGGCTATATCTTCTTTGTTTCCATCACGATGGATGATGTGAAACCCTGGGTGGCCGCGAACGGTACCTGATACTGGTTGGTAGTTGAGCTTGCCAAAGTATTCCATGAATTCTTGTTGCGCAGCCGGACCAGCATCGATGAGGTCTTGATTCGGGAACGCAACTACCTTGCGCTCAGCAATAAGGTAGGCCAGTTCATCCTTGGCCTTATCGGAGAGATTGCTTAATTGCACCCCTTCGGCGACGGTCCCTATACGCGGTTGAATAGGGGTGAGTTTGACACCCGAAGTAAGAAAATTCGGGAGTGATTTGTCCTTGACTCTCAGAGCCGGATCCTGGAAATCGAAAGGTTTGAGAGGTTCAAAATGGATCTCATCAAAGTTGGGCATGTATTCAGAATACTGCGTGTTTTGATCTGTATCCTTGTCCACAGAGACATAGGGTAGATTGATGTCATAGCTGATAGGGGCTTCTGATCCAAGACCACCAGACATCTCGAATATTGGTTGGGTGTAACATACAAAGATGATGTGTGTTGTTAGTGTGTCGAATATCAGGTGCTACCTAACATTTCTGGCTTTCATGTTGCATAGAGGCGGCAATGCTGCACCAGACGTAATAAAAGCGGCATTGTACAGGGACTGCTTTAGCCGGAGGATTCTTCGGACTTAGCTGAGTAGGTTAGACAGTCGTTCCTGTAGTTGTTTAGCTGCAGTTGTGGGGCATTTCGGCAAGACATGCAGTGCATGCTTACATCTTTTTCTCCCTATGATCATACAGAATTTTATTGAACTACGTCTGGGTAAAGAGTTCTAGGCACTGTCAGGCGGACGACTGAGAAAGTGGTCCGCATCAGCGATATCTTGTAATGATAGACAAGCGGTTTCACCAAGGCGTTCTTCAAATCCTTGAGCCGCGGTTACAAATATGAACAGAGCCAATGGGATGACCGACTCAAGCAAGGAGTAATCCCAGTCAGTATCCACTAACTTCTTCTGAACCCCACGACGAGACGTCGGCCATTCCCGGCTGTTAACTCGATTAAACTTCGGTTACAAGTTAGCACGGTAATGAAATTGTAGAGAGGGAACCCTGCTAGCTCATATCTAAAGATCCCGTAGCCCACATGAAAGTGATTGTATATATCACATTCAAAATGTGTGCATGTAGCCCGTGCACACGGGCCTGATCCTCCGATCCTCCAAGCTCATAATCCTCGGGAATTGCCAGGTGGCGACAGAAACCGAGCTCCTAATAGGCAAGCAAGCTATTACCTGGCATCGTAGTGTTGCACGGGCTCCGGATCCTCACAAGTCCTAGCAGGGCTGCCTACTGTATGTAGATAACGCAAGGCGATCGCTTACTCTAGAGAGTAAGATCAAGTGCTTGAGCTGAATGAATGTGCACAACACTTGAAAGGCGCGACGCGAAGATTACCGAGCTCAACTCCCCAGACGATAATTTGGTCGGGCCGGCGAGATAGTCCACTCGGCTTTTGCCCAAGACTACGAAGAAGCTCGTTTATTGATTGAACACTTTTGGCTCGTGCGCACCCTAACATCAACACGTTTCTCGACGCTTACACCCATCCCACACCTAATAATGATACCAGCTTCGTTTAAAAAAAAATCACTTGGTTGAAACTATTCTCAATTGCATTGCTAGTTCATCGTTTTTGGCGGTGATTTGATGGGAAATGTCAACATTCGACATAGAGTTTGAGTTCGCGCACGGCGCTCAGGCGTTCACACAAGAGAAACGAGCATCTTCCTAAAACGCGCTCTATAATATACCTTACATAGTCACTCGTTAGCTTACGATATGTGCCTTTAAGCTTCAGCAGCAAGAAGGTCAGCCTTTTTGTTAGCCACGATCATTCCGCTGGGATCAACGAATAATTCAGTAACCTGAAGACAAATTCCTATATTTTTTATATTCTAGGTTTGTCGGATACTAGCCAGTGAGATGAGAAGGTATAATGGACGCTGTTAATGGACCACCCGTAGATGTCGCGGAGCGCTAGTCTACGGTGCGCGAAGGCATGGGTCGAGATAAGAGTGAAGGATGTATGGATCAAGAGAGTAGATTGGATTGAGCTATACCGCGAATCTCCTACCTGGCAAGGGTTAGCAGTGACAGCTAGGTCATCTACTAGCTTGCTGGTTGTAGGTTCAGATTCTCGGGTTTCGTCTCAATGTTGGACGTGACCGTATACTTATGCACTGCGGGATGCCATTTGCGTGAGCCGCGCGATATCCAATACGGCCAAAAAGTGACCTGTCGTCTCTTGATGATACCAACAAGGTTGACTAGTATCTTTATATTACTAGTTCGTAGGATAGAGCCGCATTCAATGTTCAACTGGAATGCACAATCCTAAGCGCTTTCAGTTGACAACGTCTCAAAGGTCTCATCTATCTCGGTGCAGAATATTAAAAGAAATCTTGAATGGCGCTCATATAAGTTTGACTCAGCCTTCTGGCCACATGCATCTAACATCTGTATCAAAATGAAACAAAAAGCTTCGAGCCACCTGCGACGCGTGCCGTAGAGCAAAGATCAAGTGTTCAAGTTGCAGTGCGGCCTATACTAGACGTATCAAGGTGTAGGTGCGATTCACAGCTGGGATGAACCGTTCCAGCGATGTGCAATGCTATTATAGCTATCGCGGCAACTTGGAAAGATAACAGGTAGCCTCAACAAATGGACTTCAAGGCGGAAGCACAATGCGCAACAGAAGGAAGAACACACCCACAACCTTACACTTTTCATTCGGCCCAATTGGCATGAAGGGGTTAAAATAAATATTGAAGATTGCACCAACGGTGTGAAGCAAGGTTAGTTTCTAAGTACAAGGTAAGGAATCTGTGCTTACTCTGATTAATAACGAAAGATGATATACCTAGGTGGCGAAATTCAACTTTTTGGAATCAACAACGCTAGCTATAGAGCTGAATTGGCTACTACTGTATTTTGAAATGTCTGAGTAGTGCTCTTTGCTCCTTGGTGCTTCAAGCCTATTTTGCTTGCGGACTTCATATGGGCACAGAACTCAGAATCGATGTGGTTGTGCTTGCAAGGCTTGGGATGATAAGTTTATAAACGAGATTAGGGAGTCAAGCTAAAGGAACAGTCTTGAAAATTTAGGTAAGGAAAAAAGAGGATGAAGATCGACTGCCAGTATCGAGAACTTGACTCAGGGTTTTTTAAAATGCTGTTAAGTCAGTAGAGGAATGAGATATCGAAGACCTGATGTCCAGCTAGATATATGCGTATGGGGAGACTGTGGCAAGGACAGTTCAGTAAGCATTGTTGTTTGATATACTTCGTACAATCTGTTGACTTTACTACTTGGCAATGGACAAAAAACACGTCTTACTCACGAGGTAAGCGTGACACACTTTTTATCTTGTATTCCTCATGTTCTGAGTGTGCAGGAAGGTGAAGAGATTACATGATCAGAAATGAGGAGTCGCCAAAATACGACTCACGCCAATTACCCTTCGATGACAGATAATGGGATCGGTAACGTTATATACAATCCTTTCAGTATCGCCCGAGCAATTAAATTAATCGTCATACACCTCAGCTACTGACACTATCGCCAGAAGGTGAAGGAGCAGAACCGCCAATATCACTCGTGCCCCAACTTTGGTCAGTGCTTATGGACACAGATTTCGTAGGTATACCAGAGCCCAAATTCATTTCTGCAATGGTTGTTTCCAGACCCCCTGGGCTGAAGACATGCATGAGGACTTGTTCAAGGAAGCCAAAGTAGCGAATCGCTTTGTCCACGGGAAAGAAGACTGGATCAATTTCGATAAGAAGATCTACCCCGGTGTTGCCAGTATGCAGGCAAAAGTTCATGATCAATGCGTCAGCCGACGGGCAAACCTCAGCACGGCTTCTGATCAGCTGGAGGTGTTTTGTCGGAATCTCCACATAATCATCGGGAGGGTTGACGATAATGAGCGGAGCTGACGCTAATAGTTGTTGTAACCTATCACCGAGCTCAGGTGTGTGCTGTACTCTAGCCGCCTCATCAACACCTTTCTGTACGGTTTCCACATTCTTGCGGATAGTCAAGTTATTGTTTACGTCGGTAGCCAGCGGTGCTGTAGTGATCGTAGGTCCCATAAGGCTGTCTATCCCCGCAAACTCGGCGTCTCGGCCACCAAACATGATATTGAACAGAAAATGATCGTGTTCCTCGACATACGCTGCAACTATCGCCCACGCTGTAAGCATCAATGTCGCATAGGACATTCCACTTGGGAGAGGTGCCGGAAAGCCGATGCCAAGAGACAACCGGTGAGTGACTTGTGGAATCCGCGTGCCGTCAAACGTGAAATAATTGAAGAAATCTATTTCCTCGACCTCCTTAGCCAGGATGCAGTGAGATTCCTCTGAATCCAGGTCGTACACATACTGGATGAAGTTTTTATACTGCGGTCGGGGTGGCGGAACGTTGTTGTGGTAATATGCGTAGTCAATGTCTTCTAGTAGCATCCTTCGACACCAAGGATCGAACATTGCATGAGTGCAGGACCATACGAGGTATCGGGGTTGAGAATCTCCTCCGTCTATAATGCTGAGTCGTGATTGCGGTTGTCCGAGACCCCACGATACGCTACGATCCTTGAAGCCAAGAGGAGTTACGAACTCCACTTTGGGATGAACGGAGTCCTCTTTCAGCACAATTTGAACTAGATCTGATGAAAAAAGTACAAATCGAGTCCGTAGCAACGCGTTCATCCGTACGACACACTCCAAGGCACTCGTGAACCTAACCAGATCTATATCTGCCGGTAGTGGCACAATGTGCTGGAAAGTGTTACCTCCCGGCGCGATCATCTCCTCTTTTGTGTGGATTTTCTGCATCCTTGTACATGGATATGCATCTTCGATGTCTTGCTCGTTGATGTTGTAAACAGCCAAACAATCCCAGAGTTCATTGACACTGCGACCAATTTTTCCTAGCAGACTGAACTTAGCTGGATCTGCCTTCTTTGGCTGCTCCAGAGGCTTCATTTGAGCAGCCATCGCAGACAAAACTGGCTGTCTGAATATTTGTTGTGCAGGGAGATTGTACCCTAGGTCTCGTACTGCAGCCGCCAACTTAATCGCCATCAAAGAACTGCCACCAAGCTCGAAGAAGTGAGCGTTGGCTCCGAATTGCTTCCCATCTAATCCAAGAAGCTTCTGCCAGAGTCTGTGTTGTATCTTTTCTCTCTCTGAGACTGGGGCTTGGACTGAATTGTCACAGGAGAGAAGCAGTTGAGGATCAAGACGTTGTCGCAGAGTTTGAGCTCGTAGTACGCGCCGATCCGCCTTGCCGTTTGCTGTGACGGGGATATTCGTGACTGCCAGAAACACTGATGGTATCATGTACTTCGGTAGAACGCTCCCAAGTTGGGTAACCAACGACTCCTTCATGGCCATCAGATGTTGTTGTAGTACGGGATCTACGTCTACTGTGGCTGCCCGGTGAGCTGTTTCTCGAGCCAGGTAAGCGATGAGAATGTCGGAATCCTGACCTCGGAATCTTGCAGTATCGACAATCACTTGAATCTGCTCATCATAGAGACATTCTTGAATGCGTTGTCGGACCTCCTCACCCTCAAGTCGCTGTCCATGTAATTTCAACTGCAGATCTGCACGACCAATGTAAACGATACTCCCATCTTCCATGTATCTGACAAGGTCACCAGTTTTGTATATTAGGGCTTCACGACCATCTCTGAAGTCTCGTAGCCACCGTGGACTGGCGATGAACTTCTCTTCCGTGGTTGCGGTACGGTTCAGATAGCCTCTTGCTAGGTTCGGGCTCTCGATGACAAGTTCTCCTACTGCGCCCAGAGGAGTGAGGCAATTGTGATTTGCGGGCTTTACGACCCACAGACTGGTTCCAACGCTGTGGCCGATGTTCCTGGGATCATTTCGTGATAAGTGACAATTTATACTGCACTTGACAGAGCATTCACTCGGTCCGTATCCATTCATTAGTTGCACTCTGCCGTTCCATTTGTCAATCAAAGCTTGGTCAGGAGCTTCTCCAGAAAGAAGCAAAACTTTCAACTCTGGCAGGTCGTCTTGTCTTAACGTATATGCCACGGAAGGAGTGATGTTGGCAAAGTTGACACGAGCTGTCTTCATGTAGGCGCTAATATCACCCATGATGTCCTCATCCGATGGCACACAAATACACCCACCAAACATGAGGGTAGTTAGTATGTCCTCAACACTCGGATCGAAGACATATGGTGCAAATTGTAATACGCGAGATTCAGATCCTCGTTTGATCAAAGGTGCGCGAGCTATAGCACCAGTCGCGAAACTCTTATGTTGTACTGCAAAGACTTTAGGAGTACCGGTAGTTCCAGATGTTGAAAGGACATATAGCAAACTGTCCGGAGTCGTAATTTTACTTTGTACTTTTGCAGCGGGTTGGAAAGAGTTGACTGTGTCGTCGGTGACGACAATAGTCTGCCAAGGTGGATCGGGCACGAGATTCTTTTGTGTTTGTGAGCAGAGGACGAAACTTATATTGGCTTCACGGGCAATATCCTCGAGACGTTTTCTCGGGTTTGTCGGTGACAAAGGCGCGAAGGCGCTGCCAGCCTTGATGACAGCCAAGATACTGACTATTGCCCACTGTGATTTTTCAAAGAGGACGCCAATAACACTACCTGGGTCTACACCCAATCGCCCTAATTCCCCTGCTAAGTTGTCAGACAACTTGTGCAGAGTACCATAATCTAAGCTTGTGCAATTGTTGGAATATATGGCTGGGGAGGTTGGGGAGCGTTTTACTTGCTCATAGATCAAGTCATGAACACAGACCTCGAAAGCCTTATGGTATCTAGCATTCCACCGAAACATGATCGACTTGTCTGCTTCACTCGCGAGATCCAGGTCACCGACTTTAGTGTCTGTAGGTACAGTACATATTTCGTGAAATGCTTGCTCAAATTGTTTGAGAATCCTCTGAATCTGCGGAGGAGAAATGACAGCGCTGTCAAACGTCGCGACAATTTCGGTATGTAACCCTTCGGGTATAAGCGTAAGGACCAACGGGTATTCGTGTAAAGATCTTTCGACTTCCTCTAGTCTCAGACCTTCTTCCTTCAGGGACTTTGTGTTCGCGACTTGGACAATTAGGAGAGTTCGGAAAGAGGCGGCGTTCTTGATGTCTTGGTTCATGGCTAAGATTCGGGAGAGACCAAATTGTTCATATGGAATCATGGCCGAGAACTGCCCTTGGAGATCATCTAGAAAGCTGAGGACTGTTTGAGTGCGGTCAATTTTTATCCTAATGGGCAACGTTGTGACTGTGGGGCCGACGACATCTTGCAAATGATGCGGCAGAGAATTGCGCCCATGGAGTGAATTTCCGAAAGTAATGTCGTCTGAACATTCGTACTCTGAGAGAAGTAGAGCCCACGTTGCCCTAGCCAGGATCGTTGTAGTGACCCCTAGGGGAGCCTCTGTTGGAGCGGCTATTGTGTACCGCAAAGAGGAGCTATCTGCTGCCAGATGCCCGGACTTGGGAAGATTGGGGAATGATGGTGTTGGTGCATACTTTAGTTGCTCGGTCCAAAATAGCTCAGATTTTTCTCGATCTAAGCCCTCGCAGAACTGCACGAATTCCCCGAAACTTCCGGGTGATTGTACATCTCTTGAGTGGTTGTAATACTTATGGCGAATATGCTCAACCACATATTCCAAGCTCCACCCATCGAATATTGCGTGGTGGAGCGTCCAGACTAGATGGGATTGATTCGATGAGGGGTCTTGCACGTGATGAAACCTGGCTAGAGGCTGACCGGGATCGAAAGAAACCGCCTTGTCTGCTGATAGGAACGATGCAAGGTCTTCCTTAACTTCAGTCCATTTCGCGCCATCTCGGAGCACAACCTGTACAAGGTTCGAGGAGGACGGTACAATTGCTGTCCTTAGTATCGAATACGCTTCGATTGCACTCGTCCATGCTACCTTGAATTGTTGGATATCCACAGCCGATGAGAACTCGAATACAAATTGGCTGGAGTACAGGGATGGTAACGCTAACGAAAGCGAGAACAGTCCTTCTTGGAGGGCGGTGCAAGGCAAAATGCCCGTCACCTGCTCTCGATAAAAGCCATAGTCCTTCAACAGGGACCAAACTTTATCGGATTCTTCTTGTGTATGTGAGTATGACACTGGGACAGTGCTCAAATGGGAGTCGGTATCAGGAACTTCCTGCATCGCTGCAGCCATGCCGGATAACGTTGGGTTTCGAAATACTTTTTCCATGGTCAGGTGATAACCTTCACTTTTGGCCAATGTCACCAATTTCATTGAGCGGAGCGAATCTCCGCCCATTCGGAAAAAGTGCGCGTCTGACTTGAGATTCAGAGCAGCAAACTTAAGAATCTGTCTCCAGATTCTGACCAGTACCAATTCGATAGGGGAAAGGCCGTCATCGTCTCCGCCAACCGTTTGCATGTTCGAGCAATATTCCCTCCCGAAGCGTAAGAGCATTCGTCTATCAAGTTTCCCTGTAGGACTTAAAGGAAGTTCCTTCAAAGGTATCCACACAACAGGCCACATGTAAGCTGGTAGCTCTTCTGAGATACGCACACGAAGTCTTTCGATCTCCAGCTCCATCTCTTCAGTCATACGTACGGATCCACCGTCAAGCGTATATCCGGATATATCCTTAAGACCAGGGGTATAGATAAAAGCTACTAGTTCATCGTAACTGTGTATGTTAAGGACCTCAAGTATTATGTGCGCCCCAGGGAGTTGATTGTGCTGTTGCAATTTGATCTCAATGTCCTCTAGCTCGATACGTTGGCCACGAAGTTTGATCTGGCGGTCGCGTCGACCGATGAAGATTATTTCGCCATCGTCGGCGAAGTGAGCCATGTCACCAGTTCGGTAGCACCTTCCCATTGATTCCATGCTCACATCCCAGTCTTTTGCCCACGGTGTGGCATCGTAGAATAAATTGGCACTGTCTAAGTGATTGTTGATGTAGTTCCGTGCGATTCCGGGGCCTTCCACTACTAGTTCGCCGATAACTCCCACAGGAGCGAGTTTGTTCGGGCTATCTAAAAGTGCAATCCATACACGGCTGTTGAGAGGAAACCCAACCCTGGTAGCAGAATCAACCGCGGGAAAGGCTTTCTTAGCGACGCACGCCACTGTTGTTTCAGCCGGCCCGTAGACTATGACCAAGTTTAGTACACCGCTCCACAATTCCACAATGTCTTGCGTTACCCGCTCTCCACCAGAAATCAGTGTTCTCAGACAAGGGACATCTGATGGTGATAACAACCGCACAACGGTAGGCGTGAGCAATACTGTGTTAGCATTGAAGGTGCATATCGATTTGGCCAGGTTATTCAGACGATCTCCATCGGAGGGAATGCAGACGCAACCGCCACTGATTAGCGTCATAAGAATCTCTCCAAACCCGGCATCGAATGCGTAAGATGAGAATTGGAAATATCGAGTTCGGCCGCTTACTCCTGCGAGCTTCGCTAAGGCCAATAGACTTGAACAAATCGAGTAATGCTCGATTTGAATCCCTTTCGGTGTGCCTGTAGTCCCTGACGTAAAAACGACAGCTGCCACAGCGGAAGGACTGACTTCGATCCGATGAGGTGCGTTTCTCGTCGGGGTTTGTAACGATAAGTCGGATACCACAACAACTCTGGGTGCTAGTTTGACTGCTCTCTGTCTTTGGGCGGATGAACTGAGTACCATAGTGGCCTTGGCTTCATTCGATAGTGTCTGTAGTCGGCTTGTGGGGTGCGAGACATCCATGAGCAAGAAGGAGCAGCCACTTTTGAGGACGCCTAGAATCGCCACAACAGTCCACAACGATTTTTCGAAGCAAAGAGGGATGCAATCCCCTAAACAAGCTCCTGCCTCCAGTAATTGTAAAGACAAATGCGACGACAGGGTATCAAGCTCCGCGTATGTCAGTGCTCCGTCCCAGGACTCTACAGCCTGTGATTCTGGGCTTTCAAGCACTCTCTGTGCGAATAGCTCTTGAATCGTAGATACTGTGGTAGAAGGAGGTTGCTGATTCCATCGCTGTAGGTCTCGCCGATCCAGATCACAGATCAAGTCTAGTTCTCGTAGTGTTCGCCCGTCCGTCGTCGCACTCAGCAACTGTTTAGTGATGTGCTCAAGTTGGCTAAAGAACCTCGTTGTAGTCTGAGACTGCTCTCTTCTGGTCTTCAAAACTAGTGAAACACATCTTCCCGACTCGAGTATTGTGCAGTGGATCTGAGATGGGATATTAGAGCTTAATGGACCGTCACCAGGACTTGAACCAGAAACACCCTCAAAAGGGGTCGATAAACCCCCTAAGCTGTCTGTAAACAGCCAGAAGCTTTGCAATGCCTCCGGCAACGCGAGACCCTTCTGATAAGTCCTATGGATACTGTCCAGGAAGTCGCGTGCATTGCAATCTTGATCGATATGAAGGACAATATCACAGAGTTGTCCAGATGTACCGATGCGTACATGAAAAGATGGTGTCGGGGTTCGTAGATAGATAGATAGTAGAAATCCCAAACCACCAGAGATCGCGACCCATGAGGCCCATCGGCTGTCGATTTCAATAGAAACCTCCTCAAGCAAATTTGCTTGTTCGTCTCTTGAGAGATTTGCAGCAAGCGCCATGCTTTTGGTCGAATTGTTGAAGTGTTCCAGTGGGGTTTCTCGCATATAACAAAGACACTCACATAACCTTTCTGTGATTTTGTATGTTGATGGTCGCTTTCATCGTACTGAACGGCACCGATAGTCGTCTTAGGAGTGCTGACAAGGGCCTGATTACCCTTGGCACAGAACAGATGCATAGGCTTAGCAGTCTACTCCTGTAACATTAATTTTTGCCCGCCACCGGTATCCTTGCATGAACCCTGTAGAAACATGGCACCACAGCGCTGATACAAACTAAGGTAGGTGCCGCATACGTGCATATCGGCTAATTCTTTGCATAAGCAGGGATGAGCACAGTTGTGCAACGCACGGTTGGTAGGATTCTACACCATGTTCCGGAATGCCTCCCATGGATCCCCATTCGGCAGGCAGTTAAAGTGGTAATTTGATAGGCCAATTAGGGTACTGCCATTGATGCCTGCTGAGTGTTTCTACTGATACTACGTAAGTAAGACTAGTGAGGAGTCCGACTAACCCGTGGCCAGGGTTGTCAACAATCCGTTCACTCAGTCTGCAGGCCCCGGCCTGAACTGAAATGCAAGAAGCAGGCTAGAAAACCCGAGAGAACGGAGTAAACTGAGTGCCAACAACCTTTGAACTGAACTGAGCAACGAACTTGTTGATTTTACCACACTGGTTAGGCGTCATCGTGTTAATTATTCTTATTATTGATTCTTGTTTACCGTCTGATGCCAGCTCGATGTAAAGCTGTGCAGACTCTTGCCACTGTTTACGATGTACAAAAAACCCCCTATTGGCCATGCGTAGAAGCAGCTCCCGAAGGCTTGCCTGTATGGGGGGAAAACACCTGTTGATCCTTATGCGCGTCCCTAGCCAGGCGCAGGCATGATGCTTGCACCTGCAGGTTGCTGTTGTCCTTTGGCCTCGACCGCCTGCCCTGCCATTCTTGCAATTGATAGTGATGTCTCCTTTGTGCGTGGAATTTGCTTTTCTTGTACCATAGTTGTTCGCTTTTACCCTTCTCCTCCTTCCTTCCCTTGTGCTCCGTTGGTGTAAACTCCGCGTCTACCGTTATCCCAACTCTCGCCGTTGCGACATGACGTCCAGCTGCCGTTTCAATATGACTTCCCGTCCCGTAGGACCCTCTTCCATGCTCTCCGGGATTTGTGCCGCGGTGTTGTTTTAGGTATCCTTACCCTAGGGCCCCAACCTAGGTTCTCCTCTGGCAAGGAGAATGACGAGTCCACGTCTTACGAACGTGGTTATCCAAGAAGATATAGATTTGGAGGCGAGGGGTCGTGAGAGGTTCGTCCAGCTTAAATGTGAGAGGTCCGGGCCGAAAGTTGTTTCATTCGCTCGCAGGCGTAAGGAGAAGGTAAGGGTTCGTTGCCATTTGCCCTTGTGTAGTACAAACTGCCGCTATAGGACTTTTGAAGGTATTCCTTTGTCTTGATGGAGTTTACGAACTATTTGCGACTGTTGTGGCCGTGTTGCATGAGGCTGTGGTGGTGTGAAAACTCTGCGCTGTCTCACCACAGGCAGCGTCAACCACCCCATCATCGACACGACGTCTCTGCGCTGGCTCTGAACTCTGAATGAGTCGGGTTCCCAGGCTTCACCGCGTGGAGGTGCAGAGTCGGATTTCGAAGCCCCATCGTGTTAATTATCTTAGCTGTACACGGCGTCCATTGCCTCATCATTAAGTAGTGACACTGTAGTCTCTCCCTCAATAACCAGCAGAGACTGCAGTCAAGCACGCATTGATTGTATTGCTTCCAGCAGCTTTCATGATTTCTTTCTCCTTCTTGGTCTTAAAAGATCGCCGAGTTCATTGAACATACGTTCACAGTCGCAGCTGGAAGCAGGTATCTTCGGCAAAACGTGTGTTTAATCCCGTCGCCGCAGAATGTCTTGTTGTGCTGCTGTCATTAATTGAAGTAACTGTAGGAGCACGCGAAGTAGTGGTGGACGTAGCGATAGCCTGTTCTAGTTGCGATTCACGCAGCTCAAGCTCAAAGGCGTCATCCTTAGATAGTAGTTGACCCTTTCACTACCTAGCGGAAAGTGAGACGCGTGGAGAGAACAAACACATTTACGCAGGCGTTGAAGACATAGGCGGTGTTTGACGCGCTGGTGTCGCCATAGTGTTCACTCGCGCGCGTTTTGTTGGACGATTTCCTTGTATTGCGAAGCCCAACTGGGGTTGCCTAACCTTTTCAATAGGCTCGATTGTACGCCTGGGATGCATCTTAGCTGATTTGAGGGGTGAATAGAGCAAACATCTTATGGTTGTCGGCGTTTGAAGAAGAGTTCAGGCGAAAAGTAACCCCAATTGCTTACTGATACGGTTAGAGTGAAAGCAACCCATTGAAATTTTATTGAGTAAACCCTAAATGAGCTTTGAACTATTATTAATCACCGCTGGTTACTCCAAATCTACAATGCGATCGGCTTACACAGTCCGTTCAGTCAGACCTCGACTCTGAGCTTGAACAGATTGCTTGAATTGATCATACTGATCACGTGTCAGGCTGAACAATCTGTTAATGGGAAACTGATGGATAGTTGACAACTCTGCCCGTGGCGGTTGATTGAATATTAGGCTAGGTTACTAACGGATGCCTGTGGCTAAGAGGATTTAGCATCAATGGACTGTATTTGATCGTCTTATTGGTGATATAAGAGTGGTAAGGATCTGTGTACCCACCAGTTACGCTCATTACGCCGCATCCTGCACGGTTCTGTTCGATGTGTCCTGTTGGAATGCACTCTGCAAAATGGATAGTATGCAAGAGCGTATGCAAGAGCGGATAGCCGTGCTCACCTGCAAGCGTGATACGCTGTACTCAGTCCCTGCTGCATAAGGCCGGCCACAGCCGTTCACACCTCCCCGTGTGCATCTGAAGCTTGTTGCCACGATCGCAATACGAGAGGATTCTTATCCTGATCAAGAATCTGACCTGATAATAATGTATCGCAGCAGAACGGTCTTTAACAAAGAGGTGATCGATAGTGAATGCGGTTGTGTGCGTTCTAGTTGTTTTCAATTCGCCACCGACAGTGGTCGATAAGCGGTTGCCACGGGACGATAGTCATTCAAAGGATTCCGTCCGGTGTGGCACCCTGCACCAACAATGTGTTGTGGCCCGTTTCGTCTGACGTGTATTCAAGCTCCATTTAGTGGGATCTGAGACAGTAAGTAATATGCGCACCAATTTATTCTCATCCGCGTCAAGCGTGTTTATTCGTAAGCTAGTTTAGTGTATGACCTTCCATAACCAGGACACACTGAACAGTTCACTCCTGCTTTGTACATCACTAAGTTTGCTATGTTGCTCCCACAGACACGTTGTTAAACGAGTTTGATTCATACTTATTTGATCAGCACACTGGCAACGAGCGCGTGTGACTTTTCGACGTCATGGCTGAGAAAACAGAGCTAGACTTCCCACCGGAGCAGTCCATGACCTCGCATGACTCGGACCTCCCAAGTGTGAGAAGCCACGTTCCATATCGTGTATGGCTTGTACAAGGCCTCATTTTTTTAGAAAGAGCGGCAAGTTATGGTGCCAGTCAACCATTCCGTATGTCTCCCAATGCGTAAATTAACACATGATATGACATCAGGCTAACATGACCTGTAGAAAACTACCTACAGCTTTCCCCAGATGACCCTGTACGCCCAGGAGCCCTTGGATTGGGCCAGGCAAGAGCAATCTTGATCATCTATATCTGGTTGATATACATCTACTGTACCCCTCTAGTTGGGGGATTGCTGGCGGACTGCTGGCTCGGCCGTCGTAGAACGATTCAGCTTGGGTTTATGTAAGATCTAGTAGTCCATCATGGCCCCTTCCCTTGTTTACATAAAGAACTAACGGTACAGTGTTTATGCGTTGGGACTAGCTGTCCTTACTGGTACAGCTTTTTCGCAACAGGTCCGTGCCACAGGAGGACTTCCGGGCTTCATAGTTGGTACACTTCTCATCGGCGCTGGCGTGGGAGCGGTGAGACCAAATATGACTGTATTTATCAGTAGGCGTTGAGGCTCACTGACTGGAGATTCTTAGAATGCTAACTATCGATAGTTGATCAGTATCCTGAAGAGGAACCCCAGATTGTAAAGTTGAAGAATGGGTCTTCGGCCATAACGAACCGCGAACTTACAATCCAATACATATACAATGTTAACTACTGGTGTGTTCTGTTTTGTTTTACAATGACAGTGACTTGCTGATGGACAATTGAATAGGGTAATCAACGTCGGCGGTTTAGCTGGTATTGTGACTACATTAACGGAGAAGCATGCCGGCTTTGGATATGCCTATCTAATCAGCCTTTGCTTGATGGTCGTCGCTGCAGCGCTATTCCAAGCTGGGTATTTACATTTCAGTGAGCAATCCGTGGCGTGGTGATATCCATGATGAATCCGGATTTGACGAGTTCCTAGTAACGGCACCACCGACGGGCAATGTCATTACGTCGGTATTCAGAGCATTGCGTCGACGTCGGGATTCAAATCATTGCGAGTCGATTCAGCCAGGACGTGAAGGACAATCTTCTTCTCAACAAGACGGTGCTGCAACTTCCAACGAAGATGAGATTCTGTTGAGTGAAACGAAGGCTGCACTTAAAGCTTGTCTACTATTGTAAGGTGTTTCTCGTGGGCAACCGAGCTTACGAAGCAGCATCATGAAGGATAGCTAATCATATTTGGTAGTCTTCCGTTTCCAGCTTTGATGCTCTGCATTGATATCATGGACAGTGGCCTTGTGGCGCAAGCCGGCTCAATGCAGACTCATGGCCTCCCCAACGACATTATGTACAATTTGAACCCCATTGCGGTCATGATTCTCTTGCCCCTCTTCCAAGGCTGGTTGTACCCTTTTCTAGCCAGGAGAAAGATGAACTTCACGCCCCAACACCGCATCGGCGTGGGGCTATTCTGTGCCGCGCTTGCAATAGGGTACACAGCAGGGATTCAACACCTCATATACATCAGCGGACCGTGTTTCACCCGTCCATTGAAGTGCCTTTCCGGGGACATACCTAACGACGTCAGCGTTGGAATCCAAACCCCGACTTACGTATTTCTCGCATTGGGAGAGATTCTGGCCATCGTAGCGGGAACCGAACTCGCTTATACGCGGGCCCCCGCAAATATGAAGTCAATTGTGCAGGCTGTGTTCCTATTGTTCAGCGCCCTAGGTGCCGTTATAGGCGTTGGTGTGTCGTTTGCTGCCGAGGATCCCAACATGGTCATAGTATATGCTTCTATTGCTGGGCTATTAGCTCTCGTTACCATTGCTTTTGAGTTTGCTGTTATACGGAAGGTATTCTAGTATATTCTGTAAGTGTTGGTATGACCAAGAAGTGACAGGTCACTTGCGGCTGTATTGGGTATCGCGCGGATCGAGCAAGTAGTACCGCGCAGTGCATAAGTAAACGACCACGTCCAACACAGAGCAAGGACGAACCTGAGAATCTGAACCTACAACTGGCAAGCTAGTAGAGGACTTCGATGTCGCTGCTAGCCCTTGCTACGTAGGAGTTTCGTGGTATAATGCAATATACTCTCTTCGATCAATACATCCTCCTGCGAGGTTAAATGCTCAAATGCGAGGAGGTAGAGATTGGTGGCTACGGTGATTTCTATTGTCTTTTCTCTTCGTCACAGTCCATAGAGCGATATATATATATCCACGCCAAGCTCTCTGGTCACAGTGAACGTGAAACTACTTCAGCCATCACAATCACCTTCCTTGGGTCTGTTCACGGTGATCTCCTTTCTGACACCTCCATACTTTACTTTAAAAACTGAATCCGTGAGTTTATTGTCGTTGAGGTGGTAGGCCCGTGCGTAGCACGGGCAGATTTGCAAAATCTTATTGAAAACACCTTTAGGGCCCGAATATACTTGCAAATCTTCTTGTTGCTGTCAGCAAGTCTCCAAGTCTATCGAGTCAAGTCTTGCCCATATAATTTGTGTGGCAAACCAAGCCTCAGAGGCGGACTTGACTTGAAGACTTGATACTGTTGTATAGTGGCGGAGTCTAATAGATGTAAAGTTGTTGGTGTTGTAGTCAGCAAAAACCTCAAGCTTCTGATTGGCTAAACCTACCCGTGCACGGACACGTAGTGCACACCGACACGTGCTGCACACCCCACCAACTTTTGACGCGTACTTTGCACCCCCATAACTCAACATCACAATGCCGTTAAAGGAAGCCCTTGAAGAGCTAGATAATTTGAAGCCTGGAGAATATTATTCATACAAGGCTCTTGCAGAAAAACACAATTGTTCCCGGTCAACGTTGAGCCGAAACCACCGAGGTGTGAGCGCGTCGCGTGCAACCAAGGCCG